>JAHPZR010017965.1:12500-22500 GCA_019787425.1 Platygyra sinensis | reverse complement strand
ATGAGTTTCAAGGGTTTGACCGCTCTCAATGAGATATGCTTCCCGTCTTGCTTTTCGTACACTTTCACGATTAGATTTAACGAATTGAAACTCGAGGAATAAGTTGCATGTCAGTAACGTTAAGATTGTTACACAAGAGAGAGGCCGTCCTCCTGAAAAGCAATTTAAGCCCTGGACAAACTGCGCATGATAGTCAATGATAGTTGTTTCTCTCCTAGCTATCATCAACTATCACCAACTATCACTCACATGGTCAAAGGGCGAAAGAAGTTCTTGATAGTTCACGATAGTTCACCTGCAGTCACGCAAGGAGCGAGTTCCAAGCTCTTTTCTCTTAAAACTGCGATCACTAAATGGCGTCCCGCAAGACAAACGTGTAAAAGTATAATTTTTTCGCCACGAAAGAGGGTGACAGCTTGTTTTCTAGCAATTGATTTGTTGGAGTAATGAACGGAAGATGAATCTGGAGAGAGTTAGTGGAAGAGAGGGCGAACAAGGGAATGGGTCAAAAGAAGAAAGGAAAGCGGAACGTAAAAATTGGTGGAAGAATTGCGAGTGGAGGACACTGCCGCTTACAACGAAATGTTCCGCATGAACAGTGAAACATTTGAGGAAATATTCACCGCTATCGGGCCTGTGATTACCAAAACAGCTGACCGAAAAACTATCATGAACTATCATACGCGTGCATTGTCAAACGAGAAAAACTGTCATCGAATATCATGACGAATTTGAACAAGCTCAATAGGAATGATAGTCGATGATAGTTAACAACTATTCACCGAAGTGGTGGTGGCTAGCGGTGGATATTTACCAAGCCGCGAAGCACTAAAACAGTGAGATAATACACACCACAAAAATTAATTTGGATGATTTCTTCACTTGTCACGGCTGCAAACCGGGACGCCATTTTCTCTTGAGTTGCTCGGTGGTAAATAGCACAGTATATCCGGAGTTTGACGAGCCAATCAGCGCGCGCGTTTAACACTATCCACTGTTTTAGTATATACTAATCGATGATAGTGCATGATAGTTGGTGGTCAAACGGAAGCGCGTACCTCAACTATCATCGAACATCGTTAACTATCATCGACAATCATGGGCCGTTTGACCAGGGCTTTAGATGACGCGCTGTAAAGAGGTTTCCGATTGCTTTCGTAAACGCACACTGGAATTCTAAGCATTCTAACCCTTTTACTTTTTTTCTGGTTACTGTTACAAAGACAGATGCTGAGCAGTTCACTTTACAGTATTTAACAAGAAAAAAAATTAAAATGTATCTATCAAAGTCTGTTTGGCTCAGATAAAAGTGCCCAATTCAAATTAGACTCATGCCTGAGCACGCAGTTTCGGCAGACGCGTTGTCAAGCAGCGGTGTGAAACTTTATGACATGCCTAGTTTGATCGGTAGAGTCCTGGCCTCTCTTTTTCTCCCTTTAGTCAAGAAAAAAAAAATACGAGCCGAAACCTGGCAAAGAGCGGGTTGTATGGTACCATGGATTGTGTCGTGTAAATGCCAGTTTCATTTGTTGGTTATCCTGTGCAATCTGACCAGTCTGTCCGAGCGTTTAGGACACGTGATTTATCGAGGTTCATTCCGGTTAAGGTCAAACCTCGGCGCTACACGTGTTTTTGTTGACTACGTTGTTATTTCCCTTGTGTATGGTCGAAGGAACTCTAACTGGACTGACATTGTTAAGGATCTTACGCCGAAAATCAAAAGGATTCAACATTACGAACACTTGCATGAGAATCAAGGTTACGGTAACACGAATTTTCGTATTGTAAATCATGTGTAAACAGAAAGGTGTCGAGCGTTTCCTTCGTTGACCTAAACGAATAATAAACGATGGATTTCACGGCTGGTACCTGTGGTAATGTGAAATTGTTATTTTAATTTAAAGAACGGGACAACTATAATTTGCGCGCATCTCAGAGTGGGATATGCCGAACACAACAACTGTGGCTTGTTTTCCAGATCTTAAAAACCAAGGCGGGAAACGTTGATGAAACGGGAACTCAGCTTTCCCTAACTACGGTAATAGTCCTGCACGTTGCGTTACTTGTAGCTGTTGCTATGATCTGCGGGACTATTGTAATTGTGGTTATGTACAAGCGATGGCCAGCAAAACACGAGACACGGACCTCAGAAAGAATCATACCACCGGCGACTAGAATTAAGAAACCTAAGGTCCTTAAAATATAACTACGAGGTAAAAGTTCCCTCCACTTAGCATGCACTAGTAAGCCATTTCTTGTTTTTTTTTTTTTTGAGGGGGGGTGGGGGTCAGTTTGTGACGCGTGGCAAAACTGCTCACATATTTACTCTTGTTTATTAATCTGTATTTAACATCTTAGCATGGAAGCCGTTGTTTTGGCTGACGTTACGAGCTTGATGAAGCTTGTGTAATTTAACTTGATTTATAGACTGTATCGCAACTTTTGAATTTTTTTTTAAACTGGTTTTTATGCCATTATTTGCAACTTATTGTAGTTTGTTTTTTACTTCAGTTTTGGCCAAGATATATCTGCTTTTGTTTTTGCCCCTATTAATTTCTTTCAATTTGTAGGTTGCACGAGTTTTTACGATCAACTGATCACAGAGCGGAGTAAAAGCACGCTAAAGAATTACAGAAAGATTTCTCTTAACATACGATTTAATACCTTTCCACTGCTTCTTTTCCACTAGCTTTTCCGGCACTGGTGTAAGTCGCGTTGCAATGTCAGGTTACAACTCCGTAGGAGCAACAACTTTATCTGGGTTACTCAACGGCGAAATATGGACGTGAACTAAAAAGGTCTTAAAACAGCTTAGAAATTTAAGGCTAAGTAAATCTTAGCTCATCTAGAATTTAAAATGGCAGAAAACCACTAACATATGTGGTTAATAAATGCTTGAACAAATTATAGTCAGTTTGGTTCTGTGTTGGTCGTTCAAATATTTATGGTCATTTCCCAATATTAAGCGTTCATATATCCCTTCTCCCGGGCAACCTCGTTCCCTGCGAACGAGGTTGACTCCTGGGATACACATGGCAATAAGTAATGGTAATAGGACTGAGTGGAGTCCAATTCGGTCTTGATCTGTAATCATACGAGTGATAACAAAATCGGACGACCGCGCAGCGGGACTCCGATTTGTTTATCACGAGTATGATTACAGACCGAATTGGACGACACGAAGTCTTATTACCAATTAATCATAAAAATTACAATTTCCGAGAAAAGAAGAATAGCCAAGTTATGAAAGAAAGGGAAAATTTGCATTTTAATGTCGCTATGAATTTGACAACAGTCAAAATGGATTTGCTGGTTGCCAAGTGACGAGCGAAAAACAAGTCGTATGTATGTCAGTCAAAAACGCAACCATGCATGAAAAACGCACAACTAGACTGCGTAGAACTTTGCAGAGTTTGGTTAAAATTCCGAACGTTTTTCCTGCAAAAAATTCAAGGTTTTTAAGCTGAGTCGATTGACAGCTCACTTCAAGCTGTAAACATCAGAGCTAGAGTCAATGCATGATGATTTTTCGTTTCCTCGGCTTTTCGGGACGGGGACTTTCTTACTGAAGAGTTTAAACACACTGAACTGTTTAAAATTTAAGGTGGCTCAATAGGGTTATGCAAGATTACGAAGCGCGCGCCAGTGGCCTCAATCGAAAGTTAATATTCTCGTTCTTTTTGCTATTTTCCTAATCAAAGCTACTGAAACATAACAAACAAGGGCCAAAGTTTGCTGTTCAACAGTCACCCTTGATATCAAGGCTTTTAGTCTCAAATTAAAACTACTCAAACATCGCCATTTTTTGACGTCTGTTTGGCTTTGATTTCGATTTTCTTCAATTTCCTTCGGTAAAATTTTCTGATATGCCCAAACCGGGTAGAGTCTGGCGAGAAGAAACTTTTAAAATCGAAAAAAGTAGGGGTTGTCAAGGTAGCTTTTCGTTTTTAGCATTTTTGTGTTTTTTTGGCTGAGCGAAAACCTTGTCTTACAAATTTTTCTGATAAATTGAAAGCAAGGAAAGCTATTAAGGAATAACTTCTTTGCCAAATCTTAAGGAATTTCACCGAAGGAAATTCGAGAAATCTGATAAGTATTTTTCTATTTTTTCACCTCAATGGCAATCACGTAATCAGAATAGGAACTCGCCAAGATCGCTATGTCAGCATGCGCGAATTTTCGAACCACGCGGTTTTGTCGATGAGCGACTCGACAATGGCGGTCTCATCAAAATACACTCAAGACCTTTCTGTCCAAATCATTTTCTTTACGTTTTCTTTTAAATGGTTTCTCTGTTTCTACTTCTGGGCTGTAATTTGAGCTATATTGTTGACTTGTTCGCTGCTTTGCATGAGCTTGCGTCAGCTAGCGCGCGCACATTACTAAAGCTCGCATCATTGGTGCGCGCGCTCTTAAAACCCTATTAAGCCACCTTAAAATGACGCCGAGATTTTGTGGCCATGCTGTACTTGGACGACGGTATACCTGTAAATTCTGCCACGTTCGCTAATGAAGAAACTTGGTTTGAACTGATTGGAACTGCTGGTCGAACATTCTCCTACAGCTGGTGAATTTGCTGGAGCTGCAGGCACCGAACTGTGCAAAGGGAACGTTAAAGAAATCGCAGATGTCGAGCTTGATTGTACAGGCACGTATCCGCTAGCAATGTGAAATAATTTTCGTCTTTCACTGGCAGTTTAAGGCATTAATGTTTTTGGCTTTACAACATTCTACTTATGCTGCCATCCATGATTTAGTTGCTCGAGCAGTGTTTTTGGAGGCTGCGGGTTTACTATTATTTATTTCTGAAATTTCTCCGTCCGATACAAGTGGAAAACTTAGCTTGGTCTACCGCCATTGTTCCTGTATTTTGATTTTGTTGAACAAATCCGTGCATCTCCCTAATCCTCTTCTATTTCCGCCGTATTGGCCTCTTCTTCTAGGCGACTTCCGGTCACTTCGGGTTTAGGGGTTAGGGTGCCTCTCACTTTAGGGAGTTTACGAAACCACGACGGCGACGCCGAGGACAACGTCGATCAAAAAATAAACTTATATTTTAGCTACAAATCTCGCGTTACTCCAAAGTCAGTTAGTTTGTTTCTCACTGTCAAAACTATCTCGAAATTAAACATGGACCGCAGGGTTAAATTCGGAATATAAATTTGAAAAATTAGCTGTTGAGGTTCACGTTCTCCAGACAACGCAGCATTTTAAACTCCCTAATCCTCTCCTATTTCCGCCATATTGACCTTTTTATCCAGCCGACTTCCGGTCAGTTCTATATCCGCTTCCTCATCTTTTAGCTTTTAGTTGTATACGGTCACGCACGAATGATTCGGGAAAGCGATGTATGCTATACAAACATCGATGTATGTCACTCAAAATTGATGTATCCCGAACGAAATTGATTTATCAGCCCGAAGGTCCACCAAGCGGAGCCCCATAACCATATAGGAAAAAGAAACCCATGTATGGATTTTCTCATGGTTATCATGGGCAGCGGTATTGCTCGTGGGCGCGTACGCACGACGGCGGAGTCGCGAAACATGGCGGAAATAGGAGAGGATTAGGGAGTTTAAAATGCTGCGTTGTCTGGAGAACGTGAACCTCAACAGCTAATTTTTCAAATTTATATTCCGAATTTAACCCTGCGGTCCATGTTTAATTTCGAGATAGTTTTGACAGTGAGAAACAAACTAACTGACTTTGGAGTAACGCGAGATTTGTAGCTAAAATATAAGTTTATTTTTTGATCGACGTTGTCCTCGGCGTCGCCGTCGTGGTTTCGTAAACTCCCTAAAGTGAGAGGCACCCTAACCCCTAAACCCGAAGTGACCGGAAGTCGCCTAGAAGAAGAGGCCAATACGGCGGAAATAGAAGAGGATTAGGGAGATGCACGGATTTGTTCAACAAAATCAAAATACAGGAACAATGGCGGTAGACCAAGCTAAGTTTTCCACTTGTATCGGACGGAGAAATTTCAGAAATAAATAATAGTAAACCCGCAGCCTCCAAAAACACTGCTCGAGCAACTAAATCATGGATGGCAGCATAAGTAGAATGTTGTAAAGCCAAAAACATTAATGCCTTAAACTGCCAGTGAAAGACGAAAATTATTTCACATTGCTAGCGGATACGTGCCTGTACAATCAAGCTCGACATCTGCGATTTCTTTAACGTTCCCTTTGCACAGTTCGGTGCCTGCAGCTCCAGCAAATTCACCAGCTGTAGGAGAATGTTCGACCAGCAGTTCCAATCAGTTCAAACCAAGTTTCTTCATTAGCGAACGTGGCAGAATTTACAGGTATACCGTCGTCCAAGTACAGCATGGCCACAAAATCTCGGCGTCATTTTAAGGTGGCTTAATAGGGTTTTAAGAGCGCGCGCACCAATGATGCGAGCTTTAGTAATGTGCGCGCGCTAGCTGACGCAAGCTCATGCAAAGCAGCGAACAAGTCAACAATATAGCTCAAATTACAGCCCAGAAGTAGAAACAGAGAAACCATTTAAAAGAAAACGTAAAGAAAATGATTTGGACAGAAAGGTCTTGAGTGTATTTTGATGAGACCGCCATTGTCGAGTCGCTCATCGACAAAACCGCGTGGTTCGAAAATTCGCGCATGCTGACATAGCGATCTTGGCGAGTTCCTATTCTGATTACGTGATTGCCATTGAGGTGAAAAAATAGAAAAATACTTATCAGATTTCTCGAATTTCCTTCGGTGAAATTCCTTAAGATTTGGCAAAGAAGTTATTCCTTAATAGCTTTCCTTGCTTTCAATTTATCAGAAAAATTTGTAAGACAAGGTTTTCGCTCAGCCAAAAAAACACAAAAATGCTAAAAACGAAAAGCTACCTTGACAACCCCTACTTTTTTCGATTTTAAAAGTTTCTTCTCGCCAGACTCTACCCGGTTTGGGCATATCAGAAAATTTTACCGAAGGAAATTGAAGAAAATCGAAATCAAAGCCAAACAGACGTCAAAAAATGGCGATGTTTGAGTAGTTTTAATTTGAGACTAAAAGCCTTGATATCAAGGGTGACTGTTGAACAGCAAACTTTGGCCCTTGTTTGTTATGTTTCAGTAGCTTTGATTAGGAAAATAGCAAAAAGAACGAGAATATTAACTTTCGATTGAGGCCACTGGCGCGCGCTTCGTAATCTTGCATAACCCTATTGAGCCACCTTAAATTTTAAACAGTTCAGTGTGTTTAAACTCTTCAGTAAGAAAGTCCCCGTCCCGAAAAGCCGAGGAAACGAAAAATCATCATGCATTGACTCTAGCTCTGATGTTTACAGCTTGAAGTGAGCTGTCAATCGACTCAGCTTAAAAACCTTGAATTTTTTGCAGGAAAAACGTTCGGAATTTTAACCAAACTCTGCAAAGTTCTACGCAGTCTAGTTGTGCGTTTTTCATGCATGGTTGCGTTTTTGACTGACATACATACGACTTGTTTTTCGCTCGTCACTTGGCAACCAGCAAATCCATTTTGACTGTTGTCAAATTCATAGCGACATTAAAATGCAAATTTTCCCTTTCTTTCATAACTTGGCTATTCTTCTTTTCTCGGAAATTGTAATTTTTATGATTAATTGGTAATAAGACTTCGTGTCGTCCAATTCGGTCTGTAATCATACTCGTGATAAACAAATCGGAGTCCCGCTGCGCGGTCGTCCGATTTTGTTATCACTCGTATGATTACAGATCAAGACCGAATTGGACTCCACTCAGTCCTATTACCATTACTTATTGCCATGTGTATCCCAGGAGTCAACCTCGTTCGCAGGGAACGAGGTTGCCCGGGAGAAGGGATATATGAACGCTTAATATTGGGAAATGACCATAAATATTTGAACGACCAACACAGAACCAAACTGACTATAATTTGTTCAAGCATTTATTAACCACATATGTTAGTGGTTTTCTGCCATTTTAAATTCTAGATGAGCTAAGATTTACTTAGCCTTAAATTTCTAAGCTGTTTTAAGACCTTTTTAGTTCACGTCCATATTTCGCCGTTGAGTAACCCAGATAAAGTTGTTGCTCCTACGGAGTTGTAACCTGACATTGCAACGCGACTTACACCAGTGCCGGAAAAGCTAGTGGAAAAGAAGCAGTGGAAAGGTATTAAATCGTATGTTAAGAGAAATCTTTCTGTAATTCTTTAGCGTGCTTTTACTCCGCTCTGTGATCAGTTGATCGTAAAAACTCGTGCAACCTACAAATTGAAAGAAATTAATAGGGGCAAAAACAAAAGCAGATATATCTTGGCCAAAACTGAAGTAAAAAACAAACTACAATAAGTTGCAAATAATGGCATAAAAACCAGTTTAAAAAAAAATTCAAAAGTTGCGATACAGTCTATAAATCAAGTTAAATTACACAAGCTTCATCAAGCTCGTAACGTCAGCCAAAACAACGGCTTCCATGCTAAGATGTTAAATACAGATTAATAAACAAGAGTAAATATGTGAGCAGTTTTGCCACGCGTCACAAACTGACCCCCACCCCCCCTCAAAAAAAAAAAAAACAAGAAATGGCTTACTAGTGCATGCTAAGTGGAGGGAACTTTTACCTCGTAGTTATATTTTAAGGACCTTAGGTTTCTTAATTCTAGTCGCCGGTGGTATGATTCTTTCTGAGGTCCGTGTCTCGTGTTTTGCTGGCCATCGCTTGTACATAACCACAATTACAATAGTCCCGCAGATCATAGCAACAGCTACAAGTAACGCAACGTGCAGGACTATTACCGTAGTTAGGGAAAGCTGAGTTCCCGTTTCATCAACGTTTCCCGCCTTGGTTTTTAAGATCTGGAAAACAAGCCACAGTTGTTGTGTTCGGCATATCCCACTCTGAGATGCGCGCAAATTATAGTTGTCCCGTTCTTTAAATTAAAATAACAATTTCACATTACCACAGGTACCAGCCGTGAAATCCATCGTTTATTATTCGTTTAGGTCAACGAAGGAAACGCTCGACACCTTTCTGTTTACACATGATTTACAATACGAAAATTCGTGTTACCGTAACCTTGATTCTCATGCAAGTGTTCGTAATGTTGAATCCTTTTGATTTTCGGCGTAAGATCCTTAACAATGTCAGTCCAGTTAGAGTTCCTTCGACCATACACAAGGGAAATAACAACGTAGTCAACAAAAACACGTGTAGCGCCGAGGTTTGACCTTAACCGGAATGAACCTCGATAAATCACGTGTCCTAAACGCTCGGACAGACTGGTCAGATTGCACAGGATAACCAACAAATGAAACTGGCATTTACACGACACAATCCATGGTACCATACAACCCGCTCTTTGCCAGGTTTCGGCTCGTATTTTTTTTTTCTTGACTAAAGGGAGAAAAAGAGAGGCCAGGACTCTACCGATCAAACTAGGCATGTCATAAAGTTTCACACCGCTGCTTGACAACGCGTCTGCCGAAACTGCGTGCTCAGGCATGAGTCTAATTTGAATTGGGCACTTTTATCTGAGCCAAACAGACTTTGATAGATACATTTTAATTTTTTTTCTTGTTAAATACTGTAAAGTGAACTGCTCAGCATCTGTCTTTGTAACAGTAACCAGAAAAAAAGTAAAAGGGTTAGAATGCTTAGAATTCCAGTGTGCGTTTACGAAAGCAATCGGAAACCTCTTTACAGCGCGTCATCTAAAGCCCTGGTCAAACGGCCCATGATTGTCGATGATAGTTAACGATGTTCGATGATAGTTGAGGTACGCGCTTCCGTTTGACCACCAACTATCATGCACTATCATCGATTAGTATATACTAAAACAGTGGATAGTGTTAAACGCGCGCGCTGATTGGCTCGTCAAACTCCGGATATACTGTGCTATTTACCACCGAGCAACTCAAGAGAAAATGGCGTCCCGGTTTGCAGCCGTGACAAGTGAAGAAATCATCCAAATTAATTTTTGTGGTGTGTATTATCTCACTGTTTTAGTGCTTCGCGGCTTGGTAAATATCCACCGCTAGCCACCAC
>JAHPZR010017965.1:0-7500 GCA_019787425.1 Platygyra sinensis | reverse complement strand
CTTGATCTAAACATTGCCTCTTTTCCCTTTATAGAATAAATTTCAGTTAGTTCATTTTTAAGGTTTTCGAACTCCATTAGAATATCGTCATTCAGATTTTGATTGTTACAAATTTCAGCATCTAGCTGTTCTAATTTGGGTTGAATGGTAGTTTTGCGGTTCCTCAAATTAAACTTTTTCTTTTTGGAGTAGGCAATTGTCGTGCTCCTTATTTCCATTTTCAATAGTTCCAGTGCAATTGACGACTTTCAACGTTTTGATATTTTTCTTGAAAGGAGGAGCAGTTTCTTTTAACCAAGTTAATGTACTCATTGTCGTTTAGTAGCGTGTTATTAAATTTCCAGTTTCCTGGCCCGCGAGCAGGTGCTTGGTCAATCTCAATACTAAGAAATACAGCCTTATGGTCGGGTGCGATTGAAGTTCGTGTTTCTATTCTCTTTACTTGATTAATTAAGTGTTTCGTAATTATAAAGAAATCTATTCTGGACTTCAGTTTTTTATTTTTAGTCTCATAGGTATATGTTTTTGAAGTTGGGTGAAGACTTCTGTAAACCTCAACCAAATTAAACTCTTTCATCAGGCTCAGTAGGCCGTTCCTATAGGTTGTCTCTCTCCATGGAAGCCCACCAATCTTATCTAAGTGGCTAAGTGTAGTATTCCAGTCTCCTGCCATAATGACCTTCGAAATACACGTTTTAGGTACTAAAAGATAGGTTAGTTTTTGCAAGAAAGGAGTTTGTAATCGGCAGTCAGTCGGTGCATAGACATTTACTACAAACAAATTCTCAGTTGTTAATTTAAAATTAGCCAAAATGTAACGCCCCTCTTCATCAGATTCTATATTCTCCGAGGGATAACCGTTTGGTTTTACTAGGATACATACACCTCTGGAATGTTCTGAGCCGTGAGAAAATATAATCTGTCCACCCCATTCAGCACGCCAAATAGTTTCATCTTCCTTTTTTGAAAATGTTTCTTGAAGGCAAAACACTGATGCTTTTTGTTTCTTTAGATAACAGAAAATGGCTCTTCGTTTCTCTTGTTTACGAAGACCACGGACGTTTAGTGACAAAATCTTCAATTGTGACATGAATTTGCATACAACAATAAAGCACAAGTTATTCTAAAGAAAGCAAAGGTAACACGAACTACAAGACAATGCTATACCACTAAAGAAAAAAAACAAACAAAAAAAACAAAAAAAAAAAAAAACAAAAGCACAGTAACACTTAAAAAGTACTCTTCTGGGATTTACCTGCGTCCTTGCGTAAATTCAACGTAAAAATTATGAACAAAACCCCGAAAAGCGTCGTCAGTCGTCGAAGCAAACTTTGTACGATGATCACGATTTTGTAACATATTTAAAAGTTAAAGAGAAGAAGAAAGGCTACGGGGCTAAATGAACTAATTAATGGTGAATCTAATTTAACTTGGCAAGGTCTGCTGCACACTTAATTTGAATAGCAGAGCTACTAGTTGGGTCCGTTTTCACAAAGATTGTACCGTCTAAAGTCCAGATTCTCCAGTTTCGATGATCGTTTTTATCTCTGACCTTTTTAAATAGTTCTGATCTTAAGGCAGTCAGGTTTTCGTTGATATAAACTCTGTCCGCTCCTTCAATGAATCTTCCAACATTAACTTTGCGTAGTTTTGTTCTATTCCTATATAATCTATTCCTACTGTAGTAATTGGTAAATCGTACTACAATTGGCCTTGGCCGCAAATTACCTTTCTTCATGCGGTGTGCTATATCGATGTCTTCAGGTTCTAGGTTGACGTGTAGGGACTTAGCAAGGTCCAGCACAATTTCCTCTGCGTTTTCGCTTTCCTGCTCTGGTATCCCGTGTATTTCTAAGTTGAATTTCCTTGAATACTGTTCCAAGTTGTCGTGCATTGTTATCGCGTCTTTTAATTTCTTCTCTAGGTTATTTCCCTGCTCAATGCTGGTCCGGAGATTGTTTTCCAGCACATCTACCTTCCTCTCAAACTCGCTGTTTTTCTCATTAAGTGAACGCATCTTTTCTTTTAAATTCTGGTTTTCTTTCTTCATGTCGTCGACGTCTGCTTGAGTAAACTGCAAGCTCATTTGAAGTTCTTCGAAGAGAATCTTTAATTCTTTGTGTTCGCTAACAAGCAGATTGGTGTTGGCTTCAATTCGAACCACAGCCTCCCATATCGCAGCTAGCGCTGGGTCCTGAGAGTGGGACCTTGTTTCCATCCCATTCGTTGTCTTCTCGCAGGTCGCAGTGACCACATTATCCTCTGTCATGTCCGCCATTCGTGAGATGTTGTCGGTTCGTTTGGGTTCTGGCGTTCCCTGCGAGTTTTCACTACTCCCGCTGCTCATTTCATCTCGCTTGCGCCTTCCTCCGGTTTTAATTTTGTTCCCGGGACCTTTTCCTCCCATTTTCCATCAGTTTGAATGTCTACTTCCTGACCGCGCCGGAGCTCAGAAAGTTGCGTCCGCCGCCATTGCCGCTCTTCCCATATAATAAGAAAGATGAAACTTAGTAAGTTTCTTTAGTATTGGCTTTCTATGTTTCGGTTATTTGTGCTATTTATAGCTGCTCCTTACTACATTTCAGGCTGTAACGTTTTCCCGTTTTTTCGCTATTTTTTCATGCGTTAGTTATTACTTAGCCCTGTCACTCAGTCTTTCGTTATTATTAATCTTTTCACTAATTGTTATATTGTGTTTCCCATATTTTAAATTTGTACTGTTTAACTAGAGTCAGATTCTCTGTGACACTGGAGAAGGAAGGCCGTGCCTTCCGAATTATTGGAAAATATACTCCTATACTGTGTAATCAGCCTTGCTAATTTTCGTTTATTACTCCCGACAGCACTTTTTATGGGGTGCTTCTTCTTTTGATTTTAGTGGCAAACACTGAAATAAATATTGGAAATGAGTATAGCTTGGTTAACCATCCCAATACACTCTTTTTTTTTTTTTTTAATCAGAACAAACTTAATAAGAACATTAAGCTGAAATCGCTCAAAAATAAGAACAATTTAAGAACAACCTGAGGCTGACATTTTTTTCAACAAACAAGCATCAGACCGCGACGACAGTGTAAAGCTAACCTTTCTTTTCAAAATTCAGGGTCTTTACTATACATTCTTCCAGATATATATTTTTAGAATAAATTGCGCCATCGCCTGCGGCACACGCGCGTACATTGCTGCGAGGATTTTCGCGGATGTCGCGCAGGGGAAATAGCGTCCGAAATCGTTTATGCTTTTGGCCCACAACTCAACGCCTTTATGCCGGTTGGAACTTTGCTTAAGTATCGCCGTAAATTGTTCAAGTTTGAGTGAAGACAGTGCCGAATTTAGGTATGTCCCGCTTTATATCGCTGATCAAGTTCAGTTCCGCTGCTCCTTTTACAAGAACTCCACACTACTCTAATCTAGATTTCACATAACTTTAGCTTATGAAGAAGATTAACAGCTTTTCCATAATTTTGGATATAGAAGCGTTTAGGCCCAATAAGTGACAATAGGTTTATGTCCGTAGATGCTGCTTAGTTTTGTTTGTGTAAAAATCGAATAAATTGTCTGTTGTCGATGAATGAGAGCGCCCACCGATGCGTGTTTTGGACAGCTAGTAATTGGACTTTGTACTTTGGTGTGAAAACGTACATCGAACTCATGTAGTATCTCTAGTTTTTGAATATGTTTAATGTTGAATAATGTTTGAGAACATATTAAAAGCTTCGCTGAAAATATCTGAATACAGCAGAAATAATCAGAAAAGTTACGATGACGCTTTTAATGAACTCGAATAAAGATTTCGATTGAGTCAAAACTCCTTGTCTATTTTATTTTCGCAGTGTAAAGTTTCACTATGTGAAAGAAACACACGTGATGTTAGTAGCCTTTTGGTGAACGTTGGTGAAAAACAACGAAAGAACTCTTTTTCACGATTTGTTCACAATCTGAAAACACCGACTCGGACTTGAAAGTGCACGCGCTGCACTATGCAAATGAACTACTCGTACGCGTCAGACTTGCCTTTCATAAACTTTTGCAAACTCGCCAAGCGAGCAGAAACAACAAGAAACTATCAAACACAGGTTTTGGTTATGATAAAGCATTGTTTGGCAAACTCACAAATTTACTCGATACCGGAGTAAACAGTTTTCTTACAGAACTTTTCTCTACAAAACAAACACAAAAGTTTACGGGAATAACTAGCCGGCGAGCGGATTTTATTCATTCATGGCGCGAAATTAAAGAAATTCTCCACCCTGAAAAACACACCTTTTCCATCAAATCAGAGCATAAAAGTCCATAGAGTAGTCCTGATTTTTCTCTGCCTTATTCCCTGTCATCGTTGTGAAAAATCGGCAAGAGAATCTCGTAACTCTCACCATTTCATCACACAACGTGACAACATCCACGCGAGCCTGAGAGCCCAAGACACGTGCGTGGATCAGCGCGAATATATGACGTCAGGATGGCGCAATTTGTTCTGAAAATAGAAAAATTGTCCCACATCATGGGTCCGCGCGCAACCCAAGACTTCCGGTCACGAATAACTTTTCTTCTGGTTTGTTCAAGTTCAGTACGAACGTCGTCTGTTTATGTTCCCGCCCGAAGGCTGAATATTGAAATGTTTGTCTTCATGTTGTCATTCGCGCGAATAATTGCTTAACAATTTGACATGTTTCACGAGACTATCCGGAGACTGCCCCTTGTCGATGTTTAAATTTAGAAATTTTTGTGTGCAATATAATGACAGCGCAAACCACCTGAACTACGGCTGCCGCCCAAATGTGTTATGTCTGTTTTCCCTGCAGAGAGATCAAGTTTTCTCGAGAATCCATGTAAGTCAGGCTTTTAAGAAAGAGACTCCTGTTACATAAACTGGGCATTGCATATGACTTTTTTCAACGGCTAATTCTTTGAGGATTAGATTCAACCGGCTCACTGAGAGTCAGTTTCTTTAGAAAGCGTTTGCACCTGTCTGCAAAAAGAGAAGGATCTGGGTGGAGACGGCAGAGGAGAGGGCCTGTAGTTTGTTTTTCTCAAAATAAAAGAAAAACGAAAAAATCTAATTAATGATGTCAATCAAGGAACTCCTTTATTGCTCTCTTGTTTATCCCTGTTCTAAAAACTTCCACCAGTTTTTAGGGGTAGGATGCTTGACCTATATGTGCCTTGCATGATTGCTTTGAATTTTGCTCGGCGACATTCATGCATTTCATATGAGTTACTTCTCCGGCACACACATTGTTTTTCATACGGCTTGCTAACGAGAAAGAATTTCTCTAGTATTATACCTCATGGTTTTAGATTTCTCTCTCGCAGTTTCCGAATTTAGCCGACACGTCTGAAATTCAGCCTAGTTCATGTTTTCTCCTCTTTGAAAGAACTTCCGGCCTAACGTGAAATGCTTAATGGTATTCTATTCTAAACCATCGTAGTTTATTAAGCATGCATCTCAAGAACACCTAGAAGATTTGCAATGGTCGCGTGTTATAAAGCATTCCATGTGATAACATCGGGCAAATGATTGACAGAAGCTTCCTTTTCATATGTGGCTCCCACACAGTCAACAAACAGTGAGTTAATTAGGCGTCAGTTTATAAATATTTTTTCATTTTCTCAGAAGTAAGCCGACAAAAACTTTGTGTAAAACATCTGATTAAACAACAACACATCAGAGAGTACTTAACTAAAACTTAATATTGCAGAGTATATTATTTCAATTAATTTAAGTTTCCAATAAAGCTACTGCCACCTGTCGCATTTACTCTTCTGTGATACAACCTTATTTTCACTGTCATTTCCAAACTGGTAGTAAAATATAACTTCTACCATGCATGTGGTAGATGTCTGGGAAGGTGTTTTGTGTTCAGTTGTCCGCCTGCAAAAATTTAGCGACGCTACTCTTCCGTTTACAGTCCTGAACCCGAATTGTACCTAAAGCTTGATTTTATGGTCTTTCAGTTGATAAGTGCTCATTTATCAGCTACAACTGCAAAAAATTGTTCTGTAAATAAATACTAAGCTCAGTGGTGAGCTAAACAGTTGAACATGGCAGGCTTACACAATGCGAATTGAGATTATTTTGTGTCAATGGACTGTCCGAAAAAAATAATTTCTAAACCCATTTCAAGGAAAGAAACTAAACCGAATCTGATCAGTGTAGCTCTCCCGCTTTAAAATCAAATTCACTTAAAACGAAGACTCGAAGCATACCCATTAAACAATTTGTGGAAAAAAGGAAATTTTAGCCGTTTTACCTACAGCCTATGGAAAGACTCTCATTTTTCTGCTTCTAATGTTGCTCGCAAAAAGAGCTGGAAATTATGTATCGTATGCCTCAGTGTTATCAGAATTATTAACGACAAGATTATGGAGGTCGAGGCCAATAATTTCACTGCCTGTAACTGATTTGGCTCATAAGCTAGTTTGTTTGGAAGACATCAAAGGAGGCAAATTTGTCGTTGTCTATGCAACGGCGGAAAGTGCCACAGATAAGCGATTTCTATAATCACTGAAGAACACTCCTTTCAGTAGCAGCCGTTGGTGGCTTGTGTTGTAGATAAGTCGCATACAGTTTTAAAAAACTTGAACGTGCGGGCATTGCAGGCCAACTGCGAATCGTTGTTAGAAGCAATGAGAAACGAGAAACTGCAAAGGACCGCCAAATCATCAGCCAAAACACAAAATGCCGAAGACATAAACTTATTAGGAGCATGTCATTTGAATGATATTTGCACAAGCTTTTGCCACACAGTTGCGATATGTTAATTTTAGATTTACCTGGCAAACTCTACACACATTGTTACAATTGCTTTCTTTTTGGACCGGCCTCTTCTCGCTTTTTCCTAGCCGAAGGGGACGTAAAGGGAAAAGACGAGCCCGCAAAGCCCAGGATGATTGAGCGCGCGAAGCGCCTGAGGGTTCGAAGTTAGCTAGAACGTCCCGCGCTCATTTTGACCTTTCCGGCTCCCCTTCTACTACGTTCTGCCACACAGGTTAGCTTTTCCCAACTCAAAAGGTCTTCATATTAATTCATTTTCTCACGCAAAAAAATAAAAACAAGAAATATGAGAACCCGTTGGCACCTACAGACTTAAACACGAAAGAAACATCCAGGTAGCGAACGTGCGAGTGGCTGACACAAGCTTCCCGTTTATGCTTCTTATGGGGCTGAATCCGCCAATCCGCCGAAATCCAGAACCACATTGTTTGCAAAACAAACAGCCATCAACAATGCTTCGGGACTTTTTCGGAAGTTTTTGAGACACCATCGAAAAATCCAGAGCTGTCTTGGAAAGGTTCAAAGATCTTTGGCATATTTAGGAAATCATCGGACATAAACCTAATTCGCAATCTTAAAGAATTGAATAATCTAACAGATTT
This sequence comes from Platygyra sinensis, assembly GCA_019787425.1. Classification (NCBI taxonomy): domain Eukaryota; kingdom Metazoa; phylum Cnidaria; class Anthozoa; order Scleractinia; family Merulinidae; genus Platygyra; species Platygyra sinensis. The sequence goes on along the minus strand of JAHPZR010017965.1, from coordinate 123 downwards.
GCCACTTAGTATTTGTGTAAATGTTCGGCAAATGTGGATAGCATTTATCTCTAGGAGTTTGCTACTCGAGCCGAGACGTCTGATATTCACCCTAGATCATGTTTTCTTCGTTTTGCGATAATT
>JAHPZR010017964.1:0-10072 GCA_019787425.1 Platygyra sinensis | reverse complement strand
AAAGCTAGAATAGTAAAATAAATAATGCTTTCCGCTTAAAATTATAAAATTCAGGTAACAGTAGGATACTCAAATATTTTTCATGCTGCAGGCACATGCTTTTAAATACAACATAAAACTATAACTGGGATATTACTAAGTGAAAAAGAAACATTACTCTAAAGTAAAGACCAAAAGGAAAGATGAGCAAATCCTTTCAGGTTACCAAGCGAACCTGAAAAACAGAGAAGATAAGAACATAAAACTGAGATACTGAACATAGAAGCAACAGAACGTAGAGTGGCTCCAGTGTGACCTAGTGTTCACAGTCTCGTAGCTAGAAGCTTTAACGACAGCTTATAGAAGTAAAATACCATTCGAATTGAAATCAGGAATGGACAGTATAAAATAATGGCCATGCTTCGAGTCTTCGTTTTAATTTGATTTGGCATCAGTAACCTTAACCAGCTGGTTCCACATTAAGATGGCCGAGCATAGACCCTATGCAGAAACGGCTGCCTTTAAATTATCCTTTTGTTTGTATTCAAAATAGCCTCACTAACCTCGTTTGAGATAACAAATTTTTTACCTGGCAATTTTTGTGTTGAAAATGAGGTCAGTGAGGCTAATTTCAAATCCATTTTTTGCATAAGGTCTGTTTTTTTTATTATGGTAATTATAGCGGCGCTTTTCATTTTCATGTACTTGAGACAGAAAAAGTTGAACACACTCAATTTTGAACAATATCTAAAGTATAGGAGAACTGAATACTAAACAAATGCAAAACATTTTACAGCGCTTTAAATTGGGTTGAATCCTCTTTATCAGACAATCATATTAATATAATAAAAGAGGTTTATTTTGAGAACATAAATGAGGTGGCGGTCGCTTATCATCAATCTTCAAGCGAAAAGCAGAGAAAGCGTGCGAAGTAATATGGCCGAGCGAAATTTAAGGGCGCCTACAGTAAAAAAAAAAACAAATCATACTTAGTGGGCCCCGAAACGTCAAAAAATCATAAAGCAGAACCAGAAGAAAAATAAAACCGCAAACACATTTTAAATATGAACGAGGCCAAGCTTAGCGCCAGCAAAAATATTTAAAAAGTTCATCGTTTGATCGGCATTTTGTAACTGTGCCAGTTAGTGTTTATCTGTAGTATAACAGTTAACCGCTCTTGTAACTCTGATTCAGTACGTAACAGATGTACAAATTGGAATATCTAGAGCGGCGATTCCCAAAGAAAACAACGCTTGTTTTTGGCAAGTCATTTTTTCAAAGCGGAGAGAACTACACTGATCAGATCCGGCTTTCTCTCCGTGAAATGGTTTCAGAAATTATTACTTCGGACAGTTCACTGAGACAAAATAACCGCATCAAGAGAAAATAATCCCAATTGGCACGGTTTAAGGTGTGCAAGCTTGCCATATTCAGCTGTTTAGCTCACTTGATGTTTATTTCAGTACAGCACAATTTTTCGCAGTTGTAGCTGATAAATTGAGCAATTATCAACTGAAAGACCATAAAATCAAGGTTTCGGTACAATTGGCGGTTCAGGACTGTAAACTCAGAAGAGTAGCGCCGCTTAATGTTTGCAGACGGACAGCGAATTCAACACACCTTCCCAGACATCTATCACATGAAATGGTAGCAATTATATTTTACTATTAGATTGCAAGAAGATTCCAGGTGAACAATCGGCCAAGGTTGGACAACAACGCCAACAAAGGGAAACGAAATGTGTTAAAGATGGCCATTGCTATTGTGTTAGGGTTTGCAGTGGGCGGGGTTCCTTTCTTTATCGACAGGTTTGTCTTGATCTTTGCATCGGACATATGGTCTTGCGGCTTCCAATACTTGTCCTTTTTTGCCTTCTTTATGGCTCGCACAAATTGTGCCATGAATCCTTGTATCTGTTTCATTTTCAGTAGTAATTATCGTATAGGACTTAAGAGCTTCTGCCTGAGAGACCGGGGCAGACTTGGAAATGAAGGTCGGCCGATTTTGCTTAAAATTGGTACACAACTTGTTATGTGGACTTATGTAATATGCCAAAGTTTCGGTTTCAATGAACTTTTTTTTAGCCGAGTTCTGGATATCGGCCCTCCAGGGGTCCCCAGAGGCTGATTTTCAGTGCAATTTTGGCCACTTTTCCAATCTCTCTGTCGGCAACGTACAATTAATTTTGACAAAAATAAAACTATCTTTGTAACGCCCTATTTTTAGCCTTTCATGCGTAAGCAAATCAGCTCATGGGAATTTTTCGTTAGCCAGTGGCTGTTATGTCCAACTTGGACCTATTTGTAGCATATGGGAAGTAACCGGAAATGGCCTGTTTTTCAGACCTTATATTTTCCATGCCCATGTTTTATATTGGGAAGTCTTAATATCCCTGTAAAGTTCAGCCCTTGGGTTAGTAATATCAAGAGAAAAATACTAAGGTTGAGGCTTTTTTACCGAAGAAAAATCTTACAAGAAGATGACTAACCTGGCCACTTCTTGTTAAAGTTTCAACAAATCGTGGCGGTAAAAATCAGCTGTTTAATTGTGATTAATACCTTTCTTCTTCTAAGTTATGATTTTAGAGACTCTGAAGCTAGATGTAACCGAAAAGACTTGCCATTAATTAGCAAATTTTCATGTGTTTTTTTGGGACCGATCAGATTTTGGTCTGGCAACGGTACGGTTATACATTACGTGGAAGTAGTCTTGAAAATTTATACGGACAATGGAGCGGCTGTGAACAGGGATATATTGTATACCCAACCCATCTCTTGCCGGTTAATAACAATTAATCAATGCATTTTTTTTGGTGTAAACTGTGATCTTAAGTGATGCAAAGGCGCGTAAGCTAAGAAATGAAGATAAAGGAAAATTACCAAATAAGTCAATAAGCCTAACCAGAGAGGAAAAAAGAGCTTTGTGGGAAAAGCGGGCAGCTTGGAAATTCATCTCCACGGTCACTCCTGAATACAATGTGGTGGCTGCTCTCATAGCATTTCGGCCTACGTGGCTGCCAAGAGCATTACACAATGAATGTGGAGGATTTCACGCTCAATAAAGATTACAACGTAACGGCAACGAGTTTGTAACCTTCACAGAAAGCCCGACAAAAACACGGCAAGGAGGTTATAAGTTCAGTCGAGGTCTGTATTACGCAAATTTGTTTCTACTAAAATAATAAAAAAGGAAAATATGTAAGTAACCATTCAGTATCAAACCTGGAACCTCTGGACAGTTTCCTTACATCCCTCTTATACCACCACACTACCAGTTTGATCCGCCAAATATCAGCAAAATTTAATTATAAAACGGGACTTCTTGAATATTAATGATAGAGCTGTTCCAATCAACAAACAAAAGCTAACTGCAAGCAAACCACTGTGAATATGAACAATCAAGCATTTGGCAAGTGCGTTTTACTCCATCAACAAGTTATGTTTCTACCTTGTCCAGGCCTGCCGAACTAAGACAGATAATCCGGGTGCTTACCATTAGGCCTATCCAGATTCTGCTCGGCAACTTTTTAGCAGCTTTTAGGATTTTGAGCAACTTTTTGTCAGAGAGCAACTTCTAGCAATTTTTTGGAAAACTAGCACTTTTTTGGTAACTTTTGGGCTTTTTAACCTATTTTGGACCAAAATGCTGAATAACCCCCTTTTTTTGTTAAATAAACAAGTTAAAATTCTAAACATCTCTCTAGTAAAAACTCATATTTTTACCCTTTGAATGGGTATCATGTGGAGTTGTGGGCGTGGTAATTAATTACAAGAAGTGGGTTAGCCTCAACCTCGTTCCCAGGGCTTTTCCCTTCTCGTGAGGGCCGCCCCCCCCCCTCCCCCCCAGGAGAAGGGAAAGGCCCTGGGAACGAGGCTGGGGCAGCGGACTGTGTGTAAGCAAAATGGCGGACGCCACGTTGTCTTCCGAAGACGAAGAAATCGTAAACCCCATTGAAACTGTAGTTAGCAGGGGAGCTTCGCTCTTGGAACCTGAAAAGGCTTCGATTTTTTTTCTTTTATTACTTTTTGTTCGATTTTTTTCCTTAGTTGTACTTTAATCTTGATCACAAAGCAGTTGTTATTAAAAATAGACATGCTGTCTTAAAAACATTCGAGCAACTTAACAAAATTTTTGAGCAACTGTTTCAAATTTGAGCAACTTTTGAGCAACTTTTTGGCATATTTCTTAGCAACTTTTTACCTTTTTCGGAGCAGAATCTGGACGCCCCTACTTACCATTTGGCAAGAAACTCCGGAAATTTCGGTTTGAAGTTAAATAGTAAGGTAATTTTCCAGAAATTCAGTTCGGAAATTGTGGAGTACCTTCAGAGGTACTCCTCTTTTTCCGTTCGGAACGGAACGGCGAAAATTTTCTTACCATTTGCTAAACTTTCCAGTTTCCAGTCTCTCATCAGCCGAAAACAATTACGGGAAATCGAATTGCAAATGGTAAGCGCCATTTCGTTCGGATGATTTGTTGGAAAACTGGCCCTTACCATTATTCAATGCTCGTCCCAAACAGTTTATTCTGACAAAATAATGGTAAGCAACCTTCATCTCCATTCTGAAAGGCTTGGTTACCAATTATGGGATCGACCGTTAAAAATGGCAACGACGGTTTACGCTTCGAAGAGGGACGGGCCGCAAGGACGCTATTGTTTTCCTGGTTTTTTCGTCCACGATACGTAAAAATCTTGATTTAATGATTTATTGAATCCATCCTTCTGACTGACTTTTCATTCAAGAGCATGAAGGTCTTCTCACATTCACATTCAACGAGTCAGATAAATTAAGGGATCGTCAGTTTGAACTGTTTCTAGAAGAAACGCTACGATCTTTGCCAGAAAGAAAATGCTATCAAATTCGTGCTAAAAGGTGAGCAAAAGAAGGCGATTGAATAATTGTTTGAAAAAAAGGATATGTCAGCCGTTTTACCTACAGGCTATGGAAAGACTCTCATTTTTCAGCTTCTTGTGTCGCTCCCGAAGAGAGTTGGAAATTATCCATCAAATGCCTCAGTCTCTTCAAAATTATTAACGATTATGGAAGTTCAAGGCCATAAATTGCCTGCCTGCAATTTGGCTCAGAGGCTAGTTTGTTTGGAAGACATCGGAGGAGGCAAATTTGTCGTTGTCTATGCATCGGCGGAAAGTGCCACAGATAAGCGATTTCTACAATCACTGAAGAAGAACACTACTTTCAATAGCAGCTTGGTGGCTTGTGTTGTAGATGAGTCGCATACAGTTAAAACATGAACAAGCACTGCAGGCCAACTACGAATCGTTGTTAGAAGCAATGAGAAAAGAGAAACTGCAAAAGAGTGCAGACGATAAACACTGCCAACGTAGGATCTACAAGAGATCTGATCAGCCAAAAAAAAATATAAAGACAAGAACTTGCCGGAGAGCATATAGCTGTTTAAATATATTTGCACAAGTTTTTGCCACACAGTCGCCATATGTTACTTTTAGATTTACCTGCAGGCAAACTCTACAAACATTGTTACAATAGCTTTCTTTTCTGGACCGGCCTCTTCTCGCTTTTCCTTAGCCGAAGGGGCGGGAAAGGGGAAAGACGAGCGCGCCAAGCGCAGGATGATTGAGCACATAAAGCGTGTAAGGATTCGAAGAGTGCTGAATGATCCTCCCGCGCTCATTTTGACTTCTCTCCTCCTTCTACGGCCTGCCACACAGGCTAGCTTTTCCCATGATCCACGATCCAACGTATTACAGAAATCAGCGAATCCGTTCAGTTTATCGCAGATATCCGCATGCCCGAACTCCGTACGCTTTTTGAAGTCAAATCTGTAAACTTATTAATCTCCCTCCTCAATCAGTGAACGCCTGATATGAACATGGCATTGACTAAGTTAAACTACAATGTAAAACCACAGGGAGCACACAACCTTGCTGAGTAGGGAAAGAGTAAATAAAGGAAGGAAAAGAATGAATAGTTTACTTATGTCTGCTGTTGTCATCTCTTCGCTTACGCGATTTTACTGGGAAAACCGCTGCTTACAAATCCTGCGTAACAGCCAGCGAAACAAGAATAATCATGCAGAAAGCAAAGGTTATGCCGATTTTTTCTGCTGTAGGATTCCAGTAACAGCTCGATGGCTGTGTTCCATTCATCGTTTTGTTCAAGTCTTGTGACATAGTCGTTCAGTTTCTAGTTTTCCACTCTTCCGCTCACGAATAACTTTTCTTCTGGTTTGATCAAACTCGGTAAGAAATTTTGACAGTGTTTTGAGTGAAACGATCGCTAAAAATTTACTTTCTGGTCTAAGAAAACTTGCTTAAATGAAAGTCAAACGAAAATGCACAAAGTTGAGAAACTTTCAGAGGTGGCAAGGAACATGGTTGCGGACAAATTACACATTATGGCTTGTTGTGCATGAAGCGTTAGCCCGGCTGTCCGGCATGTCCTTGGTTTATCACTACATTACAGTTGTGGAAAGTGTAGACGTGGCCTCTGCTCACCGCTGCAGTGCACTGGATTAGCGGCTGAAGGGGAACTCGACTGCTTGTCTGGTTAAAGTGGATTTCTTTCCCATCAATGATGTTAGACAGTTTTCGCTGCTCGTCTTCGTTCCCGGAGTCGTAGGCTTCCACGCTTTGTTCTTGCCGATGGCCAGTTGTTGTTATAATTTCAAATTTTGGAACTCCCTCGGCCTTCAGCTTTCTGATGACCGTTTTCCGGACTGAGTAGTTGGATAATCTTTTCTCTGGACACGTGTTGTAATGGTGAGTTTTCTTTCATACTTTTCATAATTTTACTGATGGTATTTTTACCCATTCGGCTCTTCTTGTACCATACGGCTGTTGTGGCGAGGTTGTCGATGCATGTTAAGTAGAACGGACCAGATAATTTTAAATCTTCAGGCCTCTTGGACAGTCTGGACAGGTAACTCTTAAAAAGGGCCACAGGACATCGTGATTCGCCAGTTGTGAACATTTTGCGTAATACAGACCTCGACTGAACTTATAAACCTCCTTGCCGTGTTTTTGTCGGGCTTTCTGTGAAGGTTACAAACTCGTTGCCGTTACGTTGTAATCTTTATTGAGCGTGAAATCCTCCACATTCATTGTGTAATGCTCTTGGCAGCCACGTAGGCCGAAATGCTATGAGAGCAGCCACCACATTGTATTCAGGAGTGACCGTGGAGATGAATTTCCAAGCTGCCCGCTTTCCCACAAAGCTTCTTTTTCCTCTCTGGTTAGGCTTATTGACTTATTTGGTAATTTTCCTTTATCTTCATTTCTTAGCTTACGCGCCTTTGCATCACTTAAGATCACAGTTTACACCAAAAAAATGCATTGATTAATTGTTATTAACCGGCAAGAGATGGGTTGGGTATACAATATATCCCTGTTCACAGCCGCTCCATTGTCCGTATAAATTTTCAAGACTACTTCCACGTAATGTATAACCGTACCGTTGCCAGACCAAAATCTGATCGGTCCCAAAAAAACACATGAAAATTTGCTAATTAATGGCAAGTCTTTTCGGTTACATCTAGCTTCAGAGTCTCTAAAATCATAACTTAGAAGAAGAAAGGTATTAATCACAATTAAACAGCTGATTTTTACCGCCACGATTTGTTGAAACTTTAACAAGAAGTGGCCAGGTTAGTCATCTTCTTGTAAGATTTTTCTCGGTAAAAAAGCCTCAACCTTAGTATTTTTCTCTTGATATTACTAACCCAAGGGCTGAACTTTACAGGGATATTAAGACTTCCCAATATAAAACATGGGCATGGAAAATATAAGGTCTGAAAAACAGGCCATTTCCGGTTACTTCCCATATGCTACAAATAGGTCCAAGTGGACATAACAGCCACTGGCTAACGAAAAATTCCCATGAGCTGATTTGCTTACGCATGAAAGGCTAAAAATAGGGCGTTACAAAGATAGTTTTATTTTTGTCAAAAATTAATTGTACGTTGCCGACAGAGAGATTGGAAAATGGCCAAAATTGCACTGAAAATCAGCCTCTGGGGACCCCTGGAGGGCCGATATCCAGAACTCGGCTAAAAAAAAGTTCATTGAAACCGAAACTTTGGCATATTACATAAGTCCACATAACAAGTTGTGTACCAATTTTAAGCAAAATCGGCCGACCTTCATTTCCAAGTCTGCCCCGGTCTCTCAGGCAGAAGCTCTTAAGTCCTATACGATAATTACTACTGAAAATGAAACAGATACAAGGATTCATGGCACAATTTGTGCGAGCCATAAAGAAGGCAAAAAAGGACAAGTATTGGAAGCCGCAAGACCATATGTCCGATGCAAAGATCAAGACAAACCTGTCGATAAAGAAAGGAACCCCGCCCACTGCAAACCCTAACACAATAGCAATGGCCATCTTTAACACATTTCGTTCCCTTTGTTGGCGTTGTTGTCCAACCTTGGCCGATTGTTCACCTGGAATCTTCTTGCAATCTAATAGTAAAATATAATTGCTACCATTTCATGTGATAGATGTCTGGGAAGGTGTGTTGAATTCGCTGTCCGTCTGCAAACATTAAGCGGCGCTACTCTTCTGAGTTTACAGTCCTGAACCGCCAATTGTACCGAAACCTTGATTTTATGGTCTTTCAGTTGATAATTGCTCAATTTATCAGCTACAACTGCGAAAAATTGTGCTGTACTGAAATAAACATCAAGTGAGCTAAACAGCTGAATATGGCAAGCTTGCACACCTAAACCGTGCCAATTGGGATTATTTTCTCTTGATGCGGTTATTTTGTCTCAGTGAACTGTCCGAAGTAATAATTTCTGAAACCATTTCACGGAGAGAAAGCCGGATCTGATCAGTGTAGTTCTCTCCCGCTTTGAAAAAATGACTTGCCAAAAACAAGCGTTGTTTTCTTTGGGAATCGCCGCTCTAGATATTCCAATTTGTACATCTGTTACGTACTGAATCAGAGTTTACAAGAGCGGTTTAACTGTTATACTACAGATAAACACTAACTGGCACAGTACAAAATGCCGATCAAACGATGAACTTTTAAATATTTTTGCTGGCGCTAAGCTTGGCCTCGTTCATATTTAAAATGTGTTTGCGGTTTTATTTTTCTTCTGGTTCTGCTTTATGATTTTTTTGACGTTTCGGGGCCCACTAAGTATGATTTGTTTTTTTTTTTACTGTAGGCGCCCTTAAATTTCGCTCGGCCATATTACTTCGCACGCTTTCTCTGCTTTTCGCTTGAAGATTGATGATAAGCGACCGCACCTCATTTATGTTCTCAAAATAAACCTCTTTTATTATATTAATATGATTGTCTGATAAAGAGGATTCAACCCAAATTTAAAGCGCTGTAAAATGTTTTGCATTTGTTTAGTATTCAGTTCTCCTATACTTTAGATATTGTTCAAAATTGAGTGTGTTCAACTTTTTCTGTCTCAAGTACATGAAAAATGAAAAGCGCCGCTATAATTACCATAATAAAAAAAACAGACCTTATGCAAAAAATGGATTTGAAATTAGCCTCACTGACCTCATTTTCAACACAAAAATTGCCAGGTAAAAAATTTGTTATCTCAAACGAGGTTAGTGAGGCTATTTTGAATACAAACAAAAGGATAATTTAAAGGCAGCCGTTTCTGCATAGGGTCTATGCTCGGCCATCTTAATGTGGAACCAGCTGGTTAAGGTTACTGATGCCAAATCAAATTAAAACGAAGACTCGAAGCATGGCCATTATTTTATACTGTCCATTCCTGATTTCAATTCGAATGGTATTTTACTTCTATAAGCTGTCGTTAAAGCTTCTAGCTACGAGACTGTGAACACTAGGTCACACTGGAGCCACTCTACGTTCTGTTGCTTCTATGTTCAGTATCTCAGTTTTATGTTCTTATCTTCTCTGTTTTTCAGGTTCGCTTGGTAACCTGAAAGGATTTGCTCATCTTTCCTTTTGGTCTTTACTTTAGAGTAATGTTTCTTTTTCACTTAGTAATATCCCAGTTATAGTTTTATGTTGTATTTAAAAGCATGTGCCTGCAGCATGAAAAATATTTGAGTATCCTACTGTTACCTGAATTTTATAATTTTAAGCGGAAAGCATTATTTATTTTACTATTCTAGCTTTT
>JAHPZR010017963.1:0-21902 GCA_019787425.1 Platygyra sinensis | reverse complement strand
GAACTCTGTCGGCAAGAGTTTCCTGCATCCTCGACAAATGGCTAGGAGGGATAATAGGAAGCAAAGACCTAGGTAATGGTCTACACAGCTGCTTGTGAGCGATAAGATGCATAGATGACTTAAATTTGCATTGTCAATGTTTTTGCTTAGGCTATGGTTACGCGCTGACTGAGAGATCTAGCTAATTTTAATTGATTTTGATTTGTGGTTTAGGCAAGAGTATTTATGACAGCGCTTTGCGCAGATTGTTATATGACTGATTTGCTCTTAGGCTCATAGTATTTCATCAAAAAATGGGCATTTAAGCGAGGATGAATATGACCAAAACTTTTCAAAGAGTGAGAACTCTGGGGTCATAGATCAAGCGAAGAATCTCATGAAGAGACGCGGAAATTTGCCATTTATCGGGTGAAGGTTAACGGGCTAGTTATCGAAAAACCGGTGTCAACCAAAGAGTGACTATGCTAAATTGAATAGGCATATAAGTACTCATGCACTCGACCACATGCTCCTGACGGGCCTTTAAGTGACCGGTGCAGACATGTACTATCTAAAGCGAACTGAAGTACAAAAGTAACTATATCGTTAGTGACTACAGATACAGGATTTATTATATGTCTATTTGTGGATTCTTACTATATCTTATGGTTATTGTTTTCTTACGCGAACCCTCGGAACGATGGTTTTCTGTTAGTTGCTTGATAAGGAACAGAGTAGGCCTTTTCAAAACAGGACGATCCCCTTTCATTTTGGAGCCTTAGTGATTAGCAATGTTTGTAGTAACTTGGCAGGTCCTCCGTCCTGCCTCTCCAATATATCCCCAGTCGATCTCGATGATATATGCATATCTTTAAGGTAGTTCCTTCCGGCGCGCGTTACATCGAAGAAACCTATAACAAAAGCTTACAGCTATAAAAAAAGAAGCGAAAAAAATCTGCCTTCTAGTGGATATATGGCGCAGGGGTGCTGCATGATCTTCAAAGAAAAGGTATACGGCTAACCCTTGATTATAGAAACTCTACCTTCATATTTGCAGTATGAATTTATGAGAAAAAGACCCTTAAAAATACCACCATTCCAGGTCTTTTCATTTACAAGTCCACCTTTCCATAAATCCAGTCCAATACTACTTTACGAAAAACAAATTTCGCTGCGAAAAATTTTGGCAACAAAATTATTATACTCTGGCCATGTGCGGCCAAAACTTTTCAATACACTTGCCAACTACCTTCTTGATACGAGTTTCGACATGCCTGATTGCTGTTAGAAAGAAAAAAATATTCAACCTTCAACCTCCACGACAAGTAATAAATCAACTTCATGCGCAAATATCTGTCACTGCACTTGCTCAGACCGTAAGTTTTTAATGACTTGATATGTCTCGACGACAATCCCTTAGAAGAAACAGTCCCTCGTCGGCCTATACAAGGCAGTGAACGAGTAGCAAAACAGCAAGTCTCCATACGGAAATCGCAAATCCGATATACGCATGGATGCAGGTGTTGATAAACATTCGATGTCGATAAGGTACCGTCTGAGCTGTGGAAGGTTGTTTCCCGGCATGCACGTTTCACTAAAGATTGATATATTGCATTCAAACTTAATTCGAATTTCTGGGTCTTCAAAGCTTTACTTAATCTTGAATCTTTTCCAAACGTGGTTGTCCAGTACGGGTTTCGTTCTCTATAGAGCAGACGGCGAAGTCTATTCGAGAATTACAACAAAAGGCCGAGGTGGAAACGTACGCGTTTGTTAACACTTCATGTCGGCTTTCTTTGTACGACCAAACCTGACTTAAGTGAGCTGAAATAGGGAAATGGGCTACTTGCTGGAGATTAAATAAACAAGACCAGCTGGAAGAAAAGGTTCAGTGGACTGGGTTTACTGAATAATGCGAGTGCCAGGCGGAAACATACCAGCTCCTTCAAAACACGCGTCAAAAAGTGGAGAAATTAAGCAAACCGAAAGTAAGCTCCATTTGCATTCCAGTTGTGTTTCAAAAAACTCATGGGACTTCAACGCATTGGTTTTGAGTAGAAATTTTACTCAACAGGCAATATTTCTTTTAATCTGACGGTGGACTGTCTCGGTCTGTTTTTTGATTTTCGTAGGAGAACTGAGGATATTTTAATTTAACTTAAAATTAAAGAAACCTGCTTTTCATGTTGTTTTTTGCTGATTGCCCTCAGAAACAACATCAGCCGCGCCCGCAGACAGAAACTTTTACAGATTTAGTTACTGCAATGTTTGTTTTGTAAAACTGTCCATGTAGTCCCAGTTCTAGAATTGATGTACTTTTAGAGAAAGTGAGAGAAACGTACTGCTTGTTTCACCCACAAATTTAAATGGTGAGGACACCGTGTAATTAGTTTGACCGTTTATTCACGTAGAATATACGTAATAAAAAGTCACATGCATGGAGGGAACCTATGATAGTAGTTTTTAACATTTGGTGCAAGTCCTCAGGTCGCAGTGTTTAATTGACTTGAGAAATAGGGTTTTTGAATTTTTTAATTTTAACATCATTTTTTTTCGTTTAAAAATTGAGTTCTCAGGCATTAAAGAACATTTGGTGTTACCATGGCAGCAATTAAGTTATGACCTCAATGATTGGCGTTTTTGAACATCCTTCATGGGACCTACTTCCATGTAAATTTGAGTGGGGGCGGGGTCAAAATTTTTCATTTCCCACTCTGTTTTGATTTTTTACAGAGAATTGCTCTTAAAGTGTGTTTAAATTAGGGCCCAATTAGATCTTTTCTCGGGGGTTTTGTAGTAGCTGAATAAGACTCAAAAGTGTAATATCATAACGACGTAGAAAAATGACCTTAAATGATCTTAAATGACCTAAAATGACCTTAAATGATCTAAATGACCTAAAATGATCTAAAATTGACCTAAACTGATTTAAATAGGATCTACAAGGATCTAAAATGACCTAAGATGATCTAAAAATGACGTACACTGATCCAAAATGACGTAAAATGATCTAAAATGATCTAAAATGATCAAAAAACACCTAAATTGATCTAAAATGATCTGCAATGGCTTAAAAAGACCTAAAATGTCTAAACAGACCTAAAATGACCTAAAATGATCTAAAATGATCTTAAAAGACCTAAAATGATCTAAAATGACCTAAAATGATCTACAACGATCTAAAATGACCTAAAATGATCTACAATGATCTAAAATAATCTAAAATGACCCACAATGACCTAAAATGATCTAAAATGACCAAAAATGACCTAAAATGGTCTAAGGGACCGAAACTGATCTAAAATGACCTAAAATGACCTTAAATGATCTAAAATGACCTAAAATGATCTAAAAGACCTAACCTGATTTAATAGGAATTAAAAGGATCTAAAATGATCTGAAATGGCTTAAAATGACCTAAAATGATCTAAAAAGATCTAAGAGGACCTAAAATGATCTGAAATGACCTAAAATGACCTAACATTACCTAAAATGATCTAAAATGGCCTAAAATGATCTAAAATGACCTAAAATGATCTAAAATGACCTAAAATGACCTAACATTACCTAAAATGATCTAAAATGGCCTAAAATGATCTAAAATGACCTAAAATGATCTAAAATGACCTAAAATGACTTAAAATGACCTAAAACGATCTAACATGACCTAAAATGATCTACAACGATCTAAAATGACCTAAAATGATCTACAATGATCTAAAATAATCTAAAATGACCCACAATGACCTAAAATGATCTAAAATGACCAAAAATGACCTAAAATGGTCTAAGGGACCGAAAATGACCTAAAATGATCTAAAAAGACCTAAAATTTCTTTAAATGACCTAAAATGATCTAGAAAGAGCAAAACTACAATTCGAAGGCTTTGATCATGCGACGCAACCACAAAAACCACAAAGGGAGTCCGTGCGGCCTGTGTTTGCTTTATGTCAAAAGACTCACGACAGAAACCGCAAGGCGCAGCGAAAGCAATCGTTAGTTGTTTGTTACAGTCAGGCGATCACCACAAATTGACAAAAGAGGACAAACATTAACATTAACTCGTTATAGCAACCCAAAAATTCTATGAACAGAACGATGAGTGTATGGTGCAGTAAGCTACTGTAGCATCAGGAGAGAGAAGTTACGATCCAGGCGACTAGCGCGTATAAACAAAGCACTTTGCCTACCCTTAATCCCGCTGCTTTGCCGGTCTGTCACGCCAAGTCTCCTTCTCATGCTCAGCAGATCTCAGGTTTAGCAGATCTCGTTCTGTCGTTCTTTATCTTTACCAGCGGAGCCCTCCAAATTACTCGGAATGACTTTAAAAGGGGAATTCCAATAAACACCTTAGAATCTACATTCTTTTGCCGTCGATGCTATTCTTCCCAGTTGACCGCTACACCCACGAAATTTTTTGCCGCCTTCAGAGTAACGTTTTTGTTTAAAACCAATCACGTGGTACATTGAAATGCATCACGTGAGGACGCTTTTTGACTGCCATAGAACTGTCAGCATGGCCGCTGTTTATCATTTGAAGCTGAAAATATGAAAAATCAATGACAATATATCATTGACAATGCCGCCATGATTTCCGGGCATGGGATGATTTGCGTGACGCTGGGAGTAAGTAGTACAATTAGCCTACGTGTAGCCGTACCCTTCCCCCGAGGAAAAACGGGAGGTTTTTCCTCCGGGGGAGGGTACGGCTATAGTACGATACGACCGCTTGCGGTTTAAAATTTATCGTCACGCAGGCTGGAGACTCGCGAGTCAGTTTTTAAAATTTTTTTATATCCCAGGACGGAAGAATAATTGATCGCTTTTGCGAGAACGTCACAACCAGGAAAAACAAACAAGGCACGTACTTTCCGGCTAGGAACAGTGTTTTAATAACAGTTTTTAGCAAGCCAGACCCTATACAAAAATCCCAGCCAGTAAAGTCCCAGTAAATGACCTAATGCTAATATTTCCCAGCCAGCGTAATTTCAGCCTGTCGAGCGGGTTTTCTGTCGAGCGGCTCCCATGGCTCCGTCAGGTACTCCTGTGTTGATAATTAGCACCTTTTGTTCGAAATTTCCCTAACAAAAGGCGCTAATTATCAAGATCTTACTGCTTCTGCGTATGTCGGCTTATGCTTATGCTTATGCGCTAGCGAAAACCAGCCTCTAGCGTGCATCATGTCAGGAGAATAAATTAATACCAGAGCTCCAGTACAATCATCTCATTACAATCCAATAATTTGTAAGCTACAATCATCTCATTACAATCCAATAATTTGTGGGTTACAATCATCTCATTACAATCCAATATTTTGTGGGTTACAATCATCTCATTACAATCCGATAATTTGTGAGTTGCAATCACCTCATTACAATCCAATATATATATAATTTGTGGAGTACAATCATCTCAATACAATCTAATATTTTGTGAGTTACAATCATCTCATCACAATCCAATAATTTGTGGGTTACAATCATCTCATTACAATCCAATAATTTGTGGGTTACAATCATCTCATTACCCTTGTAAAATAAGGACCGGGATCTTGGCGGGATCCCGCCGCGATCTCCCACCGGGATCCCGGCGAGATTTTGGCCGCCGGGATTTTTCTTCCCGGCGGGAATCTCGCCGGGATCCCGGCAAGATTCTCGCCGAGAAGCGAAATTCCGTCCAAAATCCCGCTGGGATCGTGCCGCGAATCTCGCCAAGATTCTCGCCGGGAAGCAAAAATCCCGGCGGCCAAAATCTCGCCGGGATCGTGCCGCGAATCTCGCCAAGATTCTCGCCGGGAAGCAAAAATCCCGGCGGCCAAAATCTCGCCGGGATCGTGCCGCGAATCTCGCCAAGATTCTCGCCGGGAAGCAAAAATCCCGGCGGCCAAAATCTCGCCGGGATCCTGCCGTGAATCTCACCAAGATTCTCGCCGAAAAGCAAAATCTCGGCGCGATCCTGCCGCGAAGCTCGCCAAGATTCTCGCCGGGAAGCAATAATCCCGGCGGTCAAAATCTCGCTGGAATCCTACCGGGAATATCGCCAAGATTCTCGCCGAGAAGCAAATTCACGGTGGCAAAAATTGCCGGGAATCTCGCCAAGATTGGCGACGGGAAGCGAAATTCTTGGTGAGATTCACTGCGGGAGTCTCGGCAAAATTTTAGACATGCTGCCGCGAATTTCTTTTGGATACGTGCTTGAGATTAGTTAAAATACAGACAAAAGTAAGCTAAACTTAAGCTTAATTAAATAAAACACGTACACATAGCCGTGCAGCGGTTAATTTAATACTACTTTATTAAATATGTTTTAAAAATGTCAGTGACATCGACAAATGGTGGCAACGATTTAAGGTCAAGAAATTCTGGTAAAATTCAGGTAAAATTCATGGTACAAAGTTTAAAGTTTAAAAACAGCTGGATAGCGAGAAAAAACAAACTGATAAACGACTCTACTCAAAACAACACGATTTAATTTAATTAGCCAAAAGAAAATTTAGCCACAGTTGTTTGGTTCGCAAAAAGATAGGGCACCTAAGCTCGTGTACACAAATTGACATACGACACTTAACGCGGAAAGAAATGCGAATGTGAATATTCTTGTACTGAACACTTTTCGACAATTTGCATGTAATAAAATATTTAGTTAAAGAATCACTACTGGAATTACAACGAAAGAGAAACTAACCTTTTAATCAAGCGAAGATAACACATGATCTACCAAACTTAACCAATTGAAGCCGTGAAGATGCAAAATACCGTCCGTAGTTTTCATCAATGACATTTCACAAGCTTCGTCAAGTCAAAGCTTAGTCCGATATTCATCGCCTACAAAGCGGTAGCAAGAACAACTTCACCCAGAGTGAATGGCTTTCATTAAAAAAATTTATCTTCATCCGAAGTTCGGATCTTGGAGTCTGTTAAAATTGTTCAGCATATATGCACACAGTTCCATCGAGGCTAGCTTGAAGAAGTATTTGTGAAATTCCTCGCAAAACAAACAAGTGGAACAACACCACGGTTTGACGCTCACATACTGCACATAGCTGACACGCAGTTTAAAACAACTTCAACAAAATACCTTTTCCCTGCAGAAAGGTCCTTGTTGAAGCTTCGAAGTAAACAAACCTGGGAAACAAACAATTTTTCAGCACTTTTCTGAGGTGGATTTTTTAGCAGCACTCGGAGAACTACTAAAATGTTCCCAAATGTTTTCTCTCCAACTCGCAAAGGCATGAATTTTTTGTCCCACGTGATTTTAGTCAGCCAATCGTATTGCCGGATTAACGACCTTGGCGGGAAGATTCCCGCGGCAAGTTTGTTATTTGTGTGGCCTGCGAGAAGATCTTTACCAAGAGATTTGCCGAATGCTGTCACAAAGAAAATTTTAAGACCTTTCAAAGCCAAGTGAGTGTTGATATTACAGACAATTTTCGGAGTTTGCTATCCGAAGATAATCGCTGAGTGATGGTCGCTGGAATCCTGAGAGCAGAGAGGTAATCCTATCTATGGACTTCCAAGTTTTGAAAATAAATCATGCAGAAATCCCAAAACAAAGCAGCTACATACGAAAGTCAACAAAGATCTTATCTTTCCTCTATAAACTACAGAAACTAGCTCGTTTTATAGCACGCGGCTAGTCGTCGCCACTTAATGTTTGTCTAGACGCGATCGGCATGCTAGATAAAACACACTTGAGATTTCGTCTTTACAGCTTGTTTTCGACATACGGAATCGTAAGATTGAGTCGTAATAACTTTGAAAACTTTAACTAGATGTGACTTACGATAGTTTTAGAGCGGCACTTACTTCCAGGGTCAAATCTCAAGATCAGGCTCAACGCGCGCTCGCCGGGATTTGCGTTTCAGCAACAACAATGTACAACTTCTCGGCGGGAATTCTATGGAAAAATTTTTACTCGGCGAGAATTAAGTTCCCGCCGCGAATGCTATCAACGTTTTGCTTCCCGGCAAGATTCTCGCCGGGATCCTGGAGAAGAATTTTTTTCTTGGCGGGATCCTGGCGAGTATAGATTTCTCGGCGGGATTCTTGCCGAGATACGCGGTGGGAATTTTTCCCGGGAGGGATCCCGCCGGGAAAACGGGCCACCTCGGCGGGATCCCGGCGAGATCTCGGTGAGCGCCGGGAATCTTGGCGGGATCCCGGCGAGATCCCGGTACCCGGTGATTGTTATCAATGTAACATTGCTATTTTCTTTTTTTTTTCCTATTATTTTTATTATAAAATTAAGTGTAAACGTTCTCTGGTAAAAAGTTTAAACAGACTATGAGCTTTCGACAGACTGAACTGCTGTCTTCAACGGATAAAGACGTGTGAAGAATAAAAGCGAAATAAATTAAAATAACACGGAGACTGATTTCGCATAAAATTAAAAGATAAAAGTATGTGCAAAAAAGAATGTTAAGAATGCTAAGAAAATTAGTGTTTCTTTAAGAGAATGTGGTATTGTCTTGGGAGCGGGCACGAATTATTGTCCGCCCCAACAGTTTTTGCCGTGTGCCATGACTCCAATGTCTTTCTACTCCGATTGTTCGCTTTGTCGATGATCTTAGAATTGTTGAAGTCAATAACGTGATTGAAAGTCCACGCGTGTTTTGCGACGTTTGACCCTTAAGTACAATGCTTAATGTTCCTGATGTGTTCTTTTCTCCTAGTAGTAAAGGATCTTTTGGTTTCGCCAATATAGCTCCAGGGGCAAGATGCACATGGAATTTTATAAATGACATTGCACTGGTCATCTTCGGCAGGTCGAAACTTAGGGATAGGGAAATGCTGTTGTAAAGTTTTTACCGGTCTGCTGGTGACTTGGATGTCATGTTCCTTGAGGATTCTTGAGAGAGGCTCCGTGATGCCTTTGATGTAAGGAAGGACTGCAAAATTACGTCGGTTTGTTGGCTCAGCCCATTTAAAGAACATACCGACCAACTCTTCTGGTGTAGGTGTAGGTGGTGGAGACCTCGCTTTCTTTCTTATAACATCAACAGCGATTTTTTTGGGATAGCCGTTGGAGTGTAAAGCGGCGCAAACACGAGCAGTCTCGCGGGTCTTTCCAACTTGTGTGTTGGGGAGATTCAAAGCTCTGTGCAGGAGTGTCCCAGCGGTGCTGATTTTATGTTTTCTGTCATGGTGTGAATGGAAGTCAAGATATCTATCTGTATGTGTGGGTTTGCGGTAGATGCCAACCATGAGTTTTCCGTTATCGCGCGAGATGAGGGTGTCAAGAAAGGATAGTTGGCCGTTAGACTCGTGTTCGATGGTGAAAGAAATATGTTGATCGATAGAGTTCAATGAATCGTGGAAGGAGGCAACAGCGTCACTCTTAATAATGCAAAAACTGTCGTCTACATACCGCTTCCAAAATTCGGCGAGACAGGAGTCGCGTTGATTGCTTCCATGCATAGGTTGGCTACTACAGGGCTGACGGGGCTACCCATAGCACAACCGTGGATTTGTTTGTAGATGGTGTCATTGTAAACAAAGGAGTTATTGGACAGCACAAAATTCAATAAGGATAATATGTCCTCGATGTCTAGCTTGGTTCTGGAATGGAGAGACGAATCATCCTCTAATTTCTTCCTGATATAGTCGCAAGCTTTGTCCACAGGGATGGCGGTGAATAGAGACACCACATCAAAGGAAACCATAGTTTCGTCATCTTGGATGGTAACATCGGCTATTTCATTGGAGAACTCCTGTGAATTAGCAACTGAAAACCCATTGCGATTTTGGATCGGTGCAAGGATGTCGGTGAGGAATTTGGAAGTGTTGTAAAGTGCAGAGCCAATGCAAGTCACGATAGGTCTGAGAGGGTAGCCATCTTTGTGGTGTTTGATAGAACCGCGGATCGCTGGTGGAATGCCATCGGTAGATCTTAGCTTAAAGTATGTATAGTCATCAATCTTTTGTTGTCTCTTCCATGTGCATCTTGCCCCTGGAGCTATATTGGCGAAACCAAAAGATCCTTTACTACTAGGAGAAAAGAACACATCAGGAACATTAAGCATTGTACTTAAGGGTCAAACGTCGCAAAACACGCGTGGACTTTCAATCACGTTATTGACTTCAACAATTCTAAGATCATCGACAAAGCGAACAATCGGAGTAGAAAGACATTGGAGTCATGGCACACGGCAAAAACTGTTGGGGCGGACAATAATTCGTGCCCGCTCCCAAGACAATACCACATTCTCTTAAAGAAACACTAATTTTCTTAGCATTCTTAACATTCTTTTTTGCACATACTTTTATCTTTTAATTTTATGCGAAATCAGTCTCCGTTTTATTTTAATTTATTTCGCTTTTATTCTTCACACGTCTTTATCCGTTGAAGACAGCAGTTCAGTCTGTCGAAAGCTCATAGTCTTTTTAAACTTTTTACCAGAGAACGTTTGCACTTAATTTTATCATGAATCCTGGTAACGGATCTTCAATATTTTTACGTATCCGCCAAGAGGCTGGGCAGAAGGCCCTCGTTTTTGCTCGTCGCTTAGAGAAGTCTACTTATAAACTCGAAGCGCATCACCGTC
This sequence comes from Platygyra sinensis, assembly GCA_019787425.1. Taxonomy (NCBI): domain Eukaryota; kingdom Metazoa; phylum Cnidaria; class Anthozoa; order Scleractinia; family Merulinidae; genus Platygyra; species Platygyra sinensis. Next base: position 11,379 of record JAHPZR010017963.1, on the reverse strand, counting down.
ACCTTCATTTTACCCACAGAGCACTCGAGAATCAATTCATCCCAAAGTCACTGAGATTCAAACCACCAGGCGCTCATCCAATCTTCAAACGTATCATGGACCGCGCTAGCAAACACTGTATGCGTGCCAGGATTTCCATTTGCCATGATCAAATCAAATCGGCAAACAAGATTATTGATAACGCCAAGCGGGAGCTTTCTTCACTAATTGATGATGCTGCCCTCTCGTCCTTAATACAGTTCCTACAAAAAAGAGCTTTTTCTGTGCGGAACAACATCAAAGCAAGGCACGATAAGAAGCTAAATAACTTGAAGACCTCTCACAACTGTCCAACTGACGTGGTGGATAAAAACAATTGGGTTGTTAACCTCTCCAAGAAACCACTTCTTCCTTCCGAGCGTTCGCGTTTATAAGTAGACTTCTCTAAGCGACGAGCAAAAACGAGGGCCTTCTGCCCAGCCTCTTGGCGGATACGTAAAAATATTGAAGATCCGTTACCAGGATTCATGATAAAATTAAGTGCAAACGTTCTCTGGTAAAAAGTTTAAAAAGACTATGAGCTTTCGACAGACTGAACTGCTGTCTTCAACGGATAAAGACGTGTGAAGAATAAAAGCGAAATAAATTAAAATAAAACGGAGACTGATTTCGCATAAAATTAAAAGATAAAAGTATGTGCAAAAAAGAATGTTAAGAATGCTAAGAAAATTAGTGTTTCTTTAAGAGAATGTGGTATTGTCTTGGGAGCGGGCACGAATTATTGTCCGCCCCAACAGTTTTTGCCGTGTGCCATGACTCCAATGTCTTTCTACTCCGATTGTTCGCTTTGTCGATGATCTTAGAATTGTTGAAGTCAATAACGTGATTGAAAGTCCACGCGTGTTTTGCGACGTTTGACCCTTAAGTACAATGCTTAATGTTCCTGATGTGTTCTTTTCTCCTAGTAGTAAAGGATCTTTTGGTTTCGCCAATATAGCTCCAGGGGCAAGATGCACATGGAAGAGACAACAAAAGATTGATGACTATACATACTTTAAGCTAAGATCTACCGATGGCATTCCACCAGCGATCCGCGGTTCTATCAAACACCACAAAGATGGCTACCCTCTCAGACCTATCGTGACTTGCATTGGCTCTGCACTTTACAACACTTCCAAATTCCTCACCGACATCCTTGCACCGATCCAAAATCGCAATGGGTTTTCAGTTGCTAATTCACAGGAGTTCTCCAATGAAATAGCCGATGTTACCATCCAAGATGACGAAACTATGGTTTCCTTTGATGTGGTGTCTCTATTCACCGCCATCCCTGTGGACAAAGCTTGCGACTATATCAGGAAGAAATTAGAGGATGATTCGTCTCTCCATTCCAGAACCAAGCTAGACATCGAGGACATATTATCCTTATTGAATTTTGTGCTGTCCAATAACTCCTTTGTTTACAATGACACCATCTACAAACAAATCCACGGTTGTGCTATGGGTAGCCCCGTCAGCCCTGTAGTAGCCAACCTATGCATGGAAGCAATCAACGCGACTCCTGTCTCGCCGAAATTTTGGAAGCGGTATGTAGACGACAGTTTTTGCATTATTAAGAGTGACGCTGTTGCCTCCTTCCACGATTCATTGAACTCTATCGATCAACATATTTCTTTCACCATCGAACACGAGTCTAACGGCCAACTATCCTTTCTTGACACCCTCATCTCGCGCGATAACGGAAAACTCATGGTTGGCATCTACCGCAAACCCACACATACAGATAGATATCTTGACTTCCATTCACACCATGACAGAAAACATAAAATCAGCACCGCTGGGACACTCCTGCACAGAGCTTTGAATCTCCCCAACACACAAGTTGGAAAGACCCGCGAGACTGCTCGTGTTTGCGCCGCTTTACACTCCAACGGCTATCCCAAAAAAATCGCTGTTGATGTTATAAGAAAGAAAGCGAGGTCTCCACCACCTACACCTACACCAGAAGAGTTGGTCGGTATGTTCTTTAAATGGGCTGAGCCAACAAACCGACGTAATTTTGCAGTCCTTCCTTACATCAAAGGCATCACGGAGCCTCTCTCAAGAATCCTCAAGGAACATGACATCCAAGTCACCAGCAGACCGGTAAAAACTTTACAACAGCATTTCCCTATCCCTAAGTTTCGACCTGCCGAAGATGACCAGTGCAATGTCATTTATAAAATTCCATGTGCATCTTGCCCCTGGAGCTATATTGGCGAAACCAAAAGATCCTTTACTACTAGGAGAAAAGAACACATCAGGAACATTAAGCATTGTACTTAAGGGTCAAACGTCGCAAAACACGCGTGGACTTTCAATCACGTTATTGACTTCAACAATTCTAAGATCATCGACAAAGCGAACAATCGGAGTAGAAAGACATTGGAGTCATGGCACACGGCAAAAACTGTTGGGGCGGACAATAATTCGTGCCCGCTCCCAAGACAATACCACATTCTCTTAAAGAAACACTAATTTTCTTAGCATTCTTAACATTCTTTTTTGCACATACTTTTATCTTTTAATTTTATGCGAAATCAGTCTCCGTGTTATTTTAATTTATTTCGCTTTTATTCTTCACACGTCTTTATCCGTTGAAGACAGCAGTTCAGTCTGTCGAAAGCTCATAGTCTGTTTAAACTTTTTACCAGAGAACGTTTACACTTAATTTTATAATAAAAATAATAGGAAAAAAAAAAGAAAATAGCAATGTTACATTGATAACAATCACCGGGTACCGGGATCTCGCCGGGATCCCGCCAAGATTCCCGGCGCTCACCGAGATCTCGCCGGGATCCCGCCGAGGTGGCCCGTTTTCCCGGCGGGATCCCTCCCGGGAAAAATTCCCACCGCGTATCTCGGCAAGAATCCCGCCGAGAAATCTATACTCGCCAGGATCCCGCCAAGAAAAAAATTCTTCTCCAGGATCCCGGCGAGAATCTTGCCGGGAAGCAAAACGTTGATAGCATTCGCGGCGGGAACTTAATTCTCGCCGAGTAAAAATTTTTCCATAGAATTCCCGCCGAGAAGTTGTACATTGTTGTTGCTGAAACGCAAATCCCGGCGAGCGCGCGTTGAGCCTGATCTTGAGATTTGACCCTGGAAGTAAGTGCCGCTCTAAAACTATCGTAAGTCACATCTAGTTAAAGTTTTCAAAGTTATTACGACTCAATCTTACGATTCCGTATGTCGAAAACAAGCTGTAAAGACGAAATCTCAAGTGTGTTTTATCTAGCATGCCGATCGCGTCTAGACAAACATTAAGTGGCGACGACTAGCCGCGTGCTATAAAACGAGCTAGTTTCTGTAGTTTATAGAGGAAAGATAAGATCTTTGTTGACTTTCGTATGTAGCTGCTTTGTTTTGGGATTTCTGCATGATTTATTTTCAAAACTTGGAAGTCCATAGATAGGATTACCTCTCTGCTCTCAGGATTCCAGCGACCATCACTCAGCGATTATCTTCGGATAGCAAACTCCGAAAATTGTCTGTAATATCAACACTCACTTGGCTTTGAAAGGTCTTAAAAATTTTCTTTGTGACAGCATTCGGCAAATCTCTTGGTAAAGATCTTCTCGCAGGCCACACAAATAACAAACTTGCCGCGGGAATCTTCCCGCCAAGGTCGTTAATCCGGCAATACGATTGGCTGACTAAAATCACGTGGGACAAAAAATTCATGCCTTTGCGAGTTGGAGAGAAAACATTTGGGAACATTTTAGTAGTTCTCCGAGTGCTGCTAAAAAATCCACCTCAGAAAAGTGCTGAAAAATTGTTTGTTTCCCAGGTTTGTTTACTTCGAAGCTTCAACAAGGACCTTTCTGCAGGGAAAAGGTATTTTGTTGAAGTTGTTTTAAACTGCGTGTCAGCTATGTGCAGTATGTGAGCGTCAAACCGTGGTGTTGTTCCACTTGTTTGTTTTGCGAGGAATTTCACAAATACTTCTTCAAGCTAGCCTCGATGGAACTGTGTGCATATATGCTGAACAATTTTAACAGACTCCAAGATCCGAACTTCGGATGAAGATAAATTTTTTTAATGAAAGCCATTCACTCTGGGTGAAGTTGTTCTTGCTACCGCTTTGTAGGCGATGAATATCGGACTAAGCTTTGACTTGACGAAGCTTGTGAAATGTCATTGATGAAAACTACGGACGGTATTTTGCATCTTCACGGCTTCAATTGGTTAAGTTTGGTAGATCATGTGTTATCTTCGCTTGATTAAAAGGTTAGTTTCTCTTTCGTTGTAATTCCAGTAGTGATTCTTTAACTAAATATTTTATTACATGCAAATTGTCGAAAAGTGTTCAGTACAAGAATATTCACATTCGCATTTCTTTCCGCGTTAAGTGTCGTATGTCAATTTGTGTACACGAGCTTAGGTGCCCTATCTTTTTGCGAACCAAACAACTGTGGCTAAATTTTCTTTTGGCTAATTAAATTAAATCGTGTTGTTTTGAGTAGAGTCGTTTATCAGTTTGTTTTTTCTCGCTATCCAGCTGTTTTTAAACTTTAAACTTTGTACCATGAATTTTACCTGAATTTTACCAGAATTTCTTGACCTTAAATCGTTGCCACCATTTGTCGATGTCACTGACATTTTTAAAACATATTTAATAAAGTAGTATTAAATTAACCGCTGCACGGCTATGTGTACGTGTTTATTTAATTAAGCTTAAGTTTAGCTTACTTTTGTCTGTATTTTAACTAATCTCAAGCACGTATCCAAAAGAAATTCGCGGCAGCATGTCTAAAATTTTGCCGAGACTCCCGCAGTGAATCTCACCAAGAATTTCGCTTCCCGTCGCCAATCTTGGCGAGATTCCCGGCAATTTTTGCCACCGTGAATTTGCTTCTCGGCGAGAATCTTGGCGATATTCCCGGTAGGATTCCAGCGAGATTTTGACCGCCGGGATTATTGCTTCCCGGCGAGAATCTTGGCGAGCTTCGCGGCAGGATCGCGCCGAGATTTTGCTTTTCGGCGAGAATCTTGGTGAGATTCACGGCAGGATCCCGGCGAGATTTTGGCCGCCGGGATTTTTGCTTCCCGGCGAGAATCTTGGCGAGATTCGCGGCACGATCCCGGCGAGATTTTGGCCGCCGGGATTTTTGCTTCCCGGCGAGAATCTTGGCGAGATTCGCGGCACGATCCCGGCGAGATTTTGGCCGCCGGGATTTTTGCTTCCCGGCGAGAATCTTGGCGAGATTCGCGGCACGATCCCAGCGGGATTTTGGACGGAATTTCGCTTCTCGGCGAGAATCTTGCCGGGATCCCGGCGAGATTCCCGCCGGGAAGAAAAATCCCGGCGGCCAAAATCTCGCCGGGATCCCGGTGGGAGATCGCGGCGGGATCCCGCCAAGATCCCGGTCCTTATTTTACAAGGGTAATGAGATGATTGTAACCACAAATTATTGGATTGTAATGAGATGATTGTAACCCACAAATTATTGGATTGTGATGAGATGATTGTAACTCACAAAATATTAGATTGTATTGAGATGATTGTACTCCACAAATTATATATATATTGGATTGTAATGAGGTGATTGCAACTCACAAATTATCGGATTGTAATGAGATGATTGTAACCCACAAAATATTGGATTGTAATGAGATGATTGTAACCCACAAATTATTGGATTGTAATGAGATGATTGTAGCTTACAAATTATTGGATTGTAATGAGATGATTGTACTGGAGCTCTGGTATTAATTTATTCTCCTGACATGATGCACGCTAGAGGCTGGTTTTCGCTAGCGCATAAGCATAAGCATAAGCCGACATACGCAGAAGCAGTAAGATCTTGATAATTAGCGCCTTTTGTTAGGGAAATTTCGAACAAAAGGTGCTAATTATCAACACAGGAGTACCTGACGGAGCCATGGGAGCCGCTCGACAGAAAACCCGCTCGACAGGCTGAAATTACGCTGGCTGGGAAATATTAGCATTAGGTCATTTACTGGGACTTTACTGGCTGGGATTTTTGTATAGGGTCTGGCTTGCTAAAAACTGTTATTAAAACACTGTTCCTAGCCGGAAAGTACGTGCCTTGTTTGTTTTTCCTGGTTGTGACGTTCTCGCAAAAGCGATCAATTATTCTTCCGTCCTGGGATATAAAAAAATTTTAAAAACTGACTCGCGAGTCTCCAGCCTGCGTGACGATAAATTTTAAACCGCAAGCGGTCGTATCGTACTATAGCCGTACCCTCCCCCGGAGGAAAAACCTCCCGTTTTTCCTCGGGGGAAGGGTACGGCTACACGTAGGCTAATTGTACTACTTACTCCCAGCGTCACGCAAATCATCCCATGCCCGGAAATCATGGCGGCATTGTCAATGATATATTGTCATTGATTTTTCATATTTTCAGCTTCAAATGATAAACAGCGGCCATGCTGACAGTTCTATGGCAGTCAAAAAGCGTCCTCACGTGATGCATTTCAATGTACCACGTGATTGGTTTTAAACAAAAACGTTACTCTGAAGGCGGCAAAAAATTTCGTGGGTGTAGCGGTCAACTGGGAAGAATAGCATCGACGGCAAAAGAATGTAGATTCTAAGGTGTTTATTGGAATTCCCCTTTTAAAGTCATTCCGAGTAATTTGGAGGGCTCCGCTGGTAAAGATAAAGAAACGACAGAAACGAGATCTGCTAAACCTGAGATCTGCTGAGCATGAGAAGGAGACTTGGCGTGACAGACCGGCAAAGCAGCGGGATTAAGGGTAGGCAAAGTGCTTTGTTTATACGCGCTAGTCGCCTGGATCGTAACTTCTCTCTCCTGATGCTACAGTAGCTTACTGCACCATACACTCATCGTTCTGTTCATAGAATTTTTGGGTTGCTATAACGAGTTAATGTTAATGTTTGTCCTCTTTTGTCAATTTGTGGTGATCGCCTGACTGTAACAAACAACTAACGATTGCTTTCGCTGCGCCTTGCGGTTTCTGTCGTGAGTCTTTTGACATAAAGCAAACACAGGCCGCACGGACTCCCTTTGTGGTTTTTGTGGTTGCGTCGCATGATCAAAGCCTTCGAATTGTAGTTTTGCTCTTTCTAGATCATTTTAGGTCATTTAAAGAAATTTTAGGTCTTTTTAGATCATTTTAGGTCATTTTCGGTCCCTTAGACCATTTTAGGTCATTTTTGGTCATTTTAGATCATTTTAGGTCATTGTGGGTCATTTTAGATTATTTTAGATCATTGTAGATCATTTTAGGTCATTTTAGATCGTTGTAGATCATTTTAGGTCATGTTAGATCGTTTTAGGTCATTTTAAGTCATTTTAGGTCATTTTAGATCATTTTAGGTCATTTTAGATCATTTTAGGCCATTTTAGATCATTTTAGGTAATGTTAGGTCATTTTAGGTCATTTTAGATCATTTTAGGTCATTTTAGATCATTTTAGGCCATTTTAGATCATTTTAGGTAATGTTAGGTCATTTTAGGTCATTTCAGATCATTTTAGGTCCTCTTAGATCTTTTTAGATCATTTTAGGTCATTTTAAGCCATTTCAGATCATTTTAGATCCTTTTAATTCCTATTAATCAGGTTAGGTCTTTTAGATCATTTTAGGTCATTTTAGATCATTTAAGGTCATTTTAGGTCATTTTAGATCAGTTTCGGTCCCTTAGACCATTTTAGGTCATTTTTGGTCATTTTAGATCATTTTAGGTCATTGTGGGTCATTTTAGATTATTTTAGATCATTGTAGATCATTTTAGGTCATTTTAGATCGTTGTAGATCATTTTAGGTCATTTTAGATCATTTTAGGTCTTTTAAGATCATTTTAGATCATTTTAGGTCATTTTAGGTCTGTTTAGACATTTTAGGTCTTTTAAGCCATTGCAGATCATTTTAGATCAATTTAGGTGTTTTTTGATCATTTTAGATCATTTTAGATCATTTTACGTCATTTTGGATCAGTTTACGTCATTTTAGATCATCTTAGGTCATTTTAGATCCTTTTAGATCCTATTAAATCAGTTTAGGTCATTTTAGATCATTTTAGGTCATTTTAGATCATTTAAGGTCATTTTAGGTCATTTAAGATCATTTAAGGTCATTTTTCTACGTCGTTATGATATACACTTTTGAGTCTTATTCAGCTACTACAAAACCCCCGAGAAAAGATCTAATTGGGCCCTAATTTAACACACTTTAAGAGCAATTCTCTGTAAAAATCAAACAGAGTGGGAAATGAAAAATTTTGACCCCGCCCCACTCAAATTTACATGGAAGTAGGTCCCATGAAGGATGTTCAAAAACGCCAATCATTGAGGTCATAACTTAATTGCTGCCATGGTAACACCAAATGTTTCTTAATGCCTGAGAACTCAATTTTTAACGAAAAAAAATGATGTTAAAATTAAAAAATTCAAAAACCCTATTTCTCAAGTCAATTAAACACTGCGACCTGAGGACTTGCACCAAATGTTAAACTACTATCATAGGTTCCCTCCATGCATGTGACTTTTTATTACGTATATTCTACGTGGAATAAACGGTCAACTAATTACACGGTGTCCTCACCATTTAAATTTGTGGGGTGAAACAAGCAGTACGTTTCTCTCACTTTCTCTAAAAGTACATCAATTCTAGAACTGGGACTACATGGACAGTTTTACAAAACAAACAATGCAGTAACTAAATCTGTAAAAGTTTCTGGCGGGGCGCGGACTGATGTTGTTCTGAGGGCAATCAGCAAAAAACAACATGAAAAATCAGGTTTCTATAATTTTAGTTAAATTAAAATATCCTCAGTTTCTACTACGAAAATCAAAAAACAGACCGAGACAGCCGTCAGATTAAAAGAATATGCCTGTTGAGTAAATTTCTACTCCAAAAACAATCGTTGAAGTCCCATGAGTTTTGAAACACAAACTGGAATGCCAATGGAGCTTACTTACGGTTTGGCTTAATTCTCCACTTTTTGACGCGTGTTTTGAAGGAGCTGGTTATTTCCGCATGGCACTCGCATTATTCAGAAACCCAGTCCACTGAACCTTTTCTTCCAGCTGGTCTTGTTCTTTAATCTCCAGCAGTAGCCCATTTCCTATTTCAGACTCACTTAAGTCCGGTTTGGTCGTACAAAGAAAGCCGACATGAAGGTTAACCAAACGCGTACGTTTCCACCTCGGCCCTTTTGTTGTAATTCTTCGAATAGACTTCGCCGTCTGCTCTATAGAGAACGAAACCCGTACTGGAAAAACACGTTTTTGTGTGACAAAGATTCAAGGATTTAAGTCAAAGCTTTGAAGACCCAGAAATTCGGAATTTAAGTTTGAATGACAATATATCAATCTTTAGTTGAGAACGATGCATGCCGTGGGAAACGACCTTCCACCAGCGTCAGCGGTACTTATCGACCATCGAATGTGTTATCAACACCTGCATCCATGCGTAATCGGATTTGCGATTTTCCGTATGGAAGACTTGGCTGTTTTGCTTACTCGTTCACTGCCTTGTATAGGGACGGACGAGGGACTGTTTATTCTAAGGGATTGTCGTGCGAGGACATCTCACGTCATTTAAAAAACTGACGGTCTGAGCAAGTGCAGTGACGATATTTGCGTATGAAGTTGATTTATTACTTGGTCGTGGAGGTGAAGGTGAATATTTTTGTTTCTCTTCTAACAGCAATCAGGCATGTCGAAACTCGTATCAAGAAAGGTTTAGGTGGCAAGTGGTATGAAAAGGTTTGGCCGCACATGGGCCAGAGTATAATAATTTTGTTGCCCACAATTTTTCGCACGCGAATTTGTTTTTCGTAAGTAGTATTGGGACTCGGATTTCATGCGAAAGGTGGACTTGGAGAATGAAAAGACCCTGGAATGGTGGTATTTTTAAGGGTCTTTTTACTCATAAATTCATACTGACAAAGTATGAAGGTAGAGTTTCTATAATCAACGGGTTGTAGCCGTATATCCTTTTCTTTGAAGATCAGGCAGCACCCCTGCGCCATATATCCCCTAGAAGGCAAGGGGCATTTTTTTCGCTCTCTTCTTTTTATAGCTGTAAGGGGGGGCTTTTTTTTTTGTTATAGGTTTTCTTCGATGTAACGCGCGCGGAAGGAACTACCTTTAAAGGATATGCATATATCATCGAGAATCGACTGGGGCGATATTGGCGAGGCAGGACGGAGGGACCTGCCAAGTTACTACAAACATTGCCCAATCCATACAAGGCTCCAAAATGAAACGGGGATCGTTCTGTTTTGAAAAGTGCTCACTCTGTTCCTTAATCAAGCAACTAAGCAGAAAACCATCGTTCCGAGGCGTCCGGTAAGAACAAAACCCATACGATATAGTAAGAATCCACAAATAGACATTAAAAATCATCTGTAGTCACTACGTAGTTACTTTACTTCAGTGTAGATAGTGACATTTCTGCGGTAGGCCCGTCAGGAGATGAGTGCAGCAGATAATGCCTCAATTTGTATCACTCTTTGGTGAACACCGTTTTTGATAACTAGCGTAGATGGCAATTTCGTCTTATGAATTCTTGATCATGAGAGTCCACTCTTTGAAAAGTTGGTTCATATTATCCTGTTAAATGCCATTTTTGATGAAATCATGGATAAAAAAATCAGCATTACAATCTGCGAAGCGCTGTCAAAATCTCTGTACCACAAATCAAAATCAATTAAATCTGATCTCTCAGTGCGGTACCATAGCTGAAAAACATTGAAATGCAAATTTAGTATCTTGATCTTACGTACAAGAGTGTGTGCATTACCTGGTTTTTGTTCCTTTATCCCTCCTAGCCATTTGTCGAGGATGCAGGAAACTCTTGCCGACAGAGTTCACAATTGGCGATACACAAAAAAAAACTGAATTAACTTCCCATGCTATTAAACTGTTTTAAGGTGTTTGAAACTTTTTCCACTACTTTCCAAGGTATATTTTGATGGGCATGACAACCACCCTACATCGCTTGATGCCAAAATCATGAATATTAAAAAATGTCCAAATCATTGATCAGCATGTTGTTGTCAATGACTGCTAAAGAGACCCTTAATTTAGCTTCTTTGAGCGTTGATATGACAAAAGCTAATGGGTCGGTTATCCCCCAACTTTTATCATAAATTGTAATAAGCATGGCATTCAAAATGCAATTGAAATCTGTGGCCGTGTTTCAGAAGCTCCCTTAATTTTTATATAGGATTTGAAATTTACCACATCGCGTAATGTTCCAGGAAGTAAAACGGACAACGTAAAAAAAATCAACATTTACATGCATTAACTGTTTAACTGACAGTGGATATTATAATACATTTTGGCACAAACTTCAAACAACCTTGAAGGGAAACTTTAGATGCTGGGAATAGTCTCAGTGTAAATTAAAACCAGTCAAACTT
>JAHPZR010017962.1:5000-12993 GCA_019787425.1 Platygyra sinensis | reverse complement strand
TGTTGTTTTATCAGATGTTTTGAGACCGTTTTTGTTGGCTTAGTTTTCTGAGAAAATGAAAAAAAAAAATGATTTTATAAACTAACGCCTAACTGACTCATTGTTTGTCGACTGTGTGGGGGCCGCATATGAACAGAAAGCTTCTGTCAATTATTTGCACGACGTTATCACGTGGCCGGGATATTTTATAACACAAGATCATTGCAAATCTTCCAGGTGTTCTTGAGCTGCTTAATAAACTATGATGGTTTAAAATAGAACACTATAAAACATATTATGTTAAGCCGGAAATTCTCTCAAACCGGAAAGAACATGATCTAAGCTGAATTTCAGACGTCTCGGCTAAAGTCAGAAACTCCGGGAAAGAAATCTAAAAGCACGAGGTATAATACTAGAGAAATTCTCCCTCGTTAGCAAGCCATCTAAAAAAAAATGTGTGCACCGGAGAAGTAACTGATATACACCGAATGCAAATATGGCGGACCACTCGGTCGTCGCCCGGGACGAGTCGAATGAAAGCGAGGCTAGTTGGGCTTTGATGTTTTGTTTTAAAGTGCTTCCCGGCCAGAAAACCCTTGCTTTGTGGTCGATCTGTTGTTTTATTTCGCTGTGCCTACGAGTTGCTGTGTTTCTGAATGTGACGAGAGGGGATAGAAATCTTCCAACGTTAACCTCTAAGGGAAAATAGTGGATCAATGCAATTTGTTGAGACGGAGAAAAGGAGTTCACGATCGCCGCGGGGACTAAAGTTTGCTATTGTTTGCTACGTTTCAGGATAGATCTCAGAAAAATCGTTTAAATGACGTGCTAATGTGGTGTCTGGTGGTGTTCCAACACGGTTTTCATGGCCAATACCCTCCCCAAGGTAAAGAAAAGGTCTCCTTGAATGATATCCTCTGTCTCAAAGGAAGAAGTTATTTGCGTTCGCGTCCACTCGCATGATTGCACGGAATCGCACGAAGTAAATATAAATACTACGGTGCAATAACCAAGCGAATGAACTTCAACTGCCCCGTTACTGAAACCAGTGAAAGCATTGAGCCAAATGACAACAACTTAGAGCTAAATGCGATCGCTTACACATTTTCTAAGATCGATTCCAACCTGAACTTAAACAGTTCCTTCGGCGAATGTGAACTCCTCAGAACTCCTTGCCTCCGTCTCTTTGGTTTCCCCTCAGAGGCGAACGAGAAAACTGAAAAAAAGAACACCTTCTCTGCTGTGGAAGATTCCACTCTGTTGCGGTGGCATTCAGGAACACAAAAACGCGTAGGGAGGGCGAAACAAATCGACTACGAAGCAAGACCTTTCTGGAAAAGCATTGTCAAAACAAAACATCGAAGCCCAACTAGCCTCGCTTTCATTCGACTCGTCCCGGGCGACGACCGAGTGGTCCGCCATATTTGCATTCGGTGTATGAAATGGCGATGTCGCCGAGCAAAATTTAAAGCAATCATGGAGAGATACGGGTTGAGCTGCTTTAGTCATCCTACCCCTAGGAACTGGTGGGAGTTTTAAGAACAGGGATAAGCAAGAAAGCAATTAAGCAGTTCCTTGATTGACATCATTAATTTGAATTTTTGGTTTCTCCTTTATTTTGAGAAAAACAAACTACACGCCCTCTCCTGTGCCGTCTTCACCCAGATCCTTCTCTTTTTGGCAGACAGATGGAAACGCTTTTTAAAGAAACTGACTCAGTGAGTTGAATCTATTCCTGAAAGTATTAGCCGTTGAAGAAGTCATATGGAAATGTCCGGTTTATATAACAGGAGTCTCTTTGTTAAAAGGCTGACTTGGGTATTAGGGAAAACTTAGCACATTTGCGCGGCAGCCGTTGATTAGGTGGTTTGCGCATATTATTTTGGAAAATAAATTTCTAAATTTAAAACTTCGACAAAGAGCAGTTTCTGAAAAGTGTCGTGAAACCTGCCAAATTGTTAAATAATTAATTTTGCGCGAATGACAACATGAAGGCAAACATTTATTCCGCCTTCGGGCGGGATTAGGGAGTTTTAGCAATAACGACGGCTACGGCGGGGACGAAGCCTTATAAAAAATGTGTTTATATTTTACCTCCGAATGTCGCAGCTTTGTAAATCTCTTCAGTACGCCTATCGGTCTAAAATCTTACTCAGGCTAAACATGCACCGACAGCGTTCAATTCGAAAAGAAGATACAAAAAATTAGCCATCGCCGTGCGCGCTGTTCAAAATACGTGGAAGTTAATCATTTCATGTTGTTGTTTTGTAGAGGACGGCAAAGAAATGTATCAAGATTCAAAACGCACGTGCACAGCTATTGTTCTGCTCATTAAACCTTTTGTTTGGTGACACTCTCGACGCCGTCGCCGTCGTGGTTTGCTAAAACTCCCTAATATAAATAGACGACGGTCTCATTGAATTTGATCAAACCAGAAGAAAAGTTACTCGTGAGCAGAAGAGCAGAAAACTAGAAACTGAACGACTATGACACAAGACTTCAACAAAACGATAATTGGAACACAGCCATTGAGCTGTTACCGGAATCCTACAGCAGAAAAAATCGGCTTAACCTCTGCTTTGTGCCTGGTTTTTCTTGTTTCGCTGGCTGGGAACACCCTCATTGGAATAATTGTCTACAAGACGAAAACCATGAGAAAGCCCATCAACTTTTTAATAGTCAACATGGCCATGTCCGATCTGCTGTTTCCGATTTTCTTGATTCCTCGGGATATTCAATTGCTCTACATAAACTCCTGGCTGATCGGTGGTCGTCTTGGCCAGGCCTTATGCAAGGTGGCAACCTTCTTACCACTTGTCTCTTTGGGTGTATCTGTTCAGAGCCTGGTTCTGATAGCAGTGGATCGTTTTGGAGCTGTGGTATTTCCCCTCCGTTCTCCACTCATCAGTTCAAAGCTGTGCCGTTTCTTTATTCTCGCCACTTGGATCATCGCGATGGCTCTCCACACCCCATATCTCTTTGCCTATAAACTTGATGAATATCCAGGAGGGTTGAAGTGTGAGCCGCGTTGGAAAGAAGTCTTTGGAGAATCCTCATCCTTTGAGCATTACATCGTGCCAATTGTGATTATATTCTATTTAATCCCGTTGGTGTTGATAGCCATACTTTACATTATCATCTATATCAAGCTCAAGTCACAGAAGATTCCAGGCGAGCGATGGGCCAACGCTAGACAACAACGCCAACAAAGGGAACGAAATGTGTTAAAGATGGCCATTGCTATTGTGTTAGGGTTTGCAGTGTGCGGGCTTCCCTTCTTTATCGACAGGTTTCTCGTCATCTTTGCATCGGACTTACGGTCTTGTGGCTTGTTTACTTTTCATATGTTGCTTATGTGATGCTTTGCACAAATTGTGCCGTGAATCCTTGCATCTGTTTGATTTTCAGTAGAAATTATCGTATAGGACTCAAGACTGTCATCAGTTAAATATTTTCTTCTAACAGCGCAGTAACAGATGATGATTCTTAGCAGTCGAGATAATCAAACGATGAGTATAAGAGTCCGATATTAAACTTGTAAAAATAAGTTTAATTTAAAATTGCTTTGAATTGCATTTAATGTATCCTATAGCTTAAAGAAACTTTGCAGAACGGTCTTAAACCTTTGTTGGAACTCTAAGTTTTCAATCATTTTGAAGTTATTATGAACACTTCACTTGTAATTTTGTTATATTAGGAGTTATATCTTGTAAATAATATTTATTTATTTCAACGTACTGAAGAGAAACTTGCTTTAAGGAACAGTTAAAGTATGGTCGTTCTCTTGACATTTTGCTTGGGATTCATTTGTAGGTTTCTTAGGATTAGGAAACAATAAAGTGAATTACGAATTACAAGAAAACGCCCTCTGCTTATCTCTTTTTTATCGCCACTTTTCTCTATGTTTGTCTCGAGGGTATTTTCAAAAAGCGTACGGATTGTGGGCATGCGGATTTCTACCATAAATTGAACGGATTCGCGGATTTCTACAATACGGCGGATCGGTATCAGCTGTGAGTTTTGGCCTGGACTCCGGACTCTACCTGTTTTAATATAACATTTACAGCGGTGAAATATTCTGACTTTTCATAAAACTATTCAAGGAGCATTTTGTCAGTGTGACATGACTTGACGTTTTCGCGGCAAGCAACTGAGCATGTTTTTAACTGGGTCATAGAAGTTCTGTTTCTAATGAACCTCGGCCGCCAAAAGGCCGACGAAGCACATCCTCGCAGAATCCAACCAGCTACAGAGGCTGATTCCAACCAGATGCAACACTCTGTATTATCATTACAATTTCGCTGTCTCTTGAATTAAGGCTGTTGAATTGAAAGGAGAGTTTACACGGTTCGCGTTAGAAAAAACAAAACAACAAATAAGGAAACATTCACCTTGAGCGGAGCACCTAATGCGTTAAAATGAAACAAAATCATAAAGAAAGTATATTCAGTACTTTATTGTCTTTGAACTGTATTGAGAAGCTTACAACAAAAGCTAGAACAGTAAAATAAATGATGTTTTTCGCTTAAAATTCTAAAATTCAGCTCACGGTAGCTTTATTGGGAACTCAGATGAATTAAAGTATATACTTTGCAATATTGAGTTTTAGGTAACTACTCTCTGATATGTTAATGTTTGATCAGATGTTACCCCAAAAGGCGGTGAGGTTTTTATTGGCTTAGTTTTCACAAAAAGGAAAACTGTCTGTAGACTTACGCCTAATTAAGTCATTGATGACTGTGTGGGAGCTGCATATAAACAGGAAGCTTCGGTCAAAATTAACATGTTATCACGTGGGATACTCAAATATTTTTCATGCTGCAGACACCTGTTTTTAAATACGACTAAAACTCTGGGATATTATTGAGTGAAAAAGAAACAGCACTCTAAAGAAAAGAACAAGAGGAAAGATGAGCAAATCCTTTCACGTTACCTGGAGAACATAGAAGATAAGAACATAAAAAGACACTGACCATAGAAGCAATAGAACGTAGAGTGGTTCCAGTGTGACCCGCTGCTCACAGTCTTGTAGCTAGAACCTTTAACGACTGCTTACAGAAATGAAACACGATTCCAATTGAAACCAGGACTGAATAATAAAAAATAATGGCTATGCTTCGAGTCTTCATTTTAACTTGATTTGGCATTCACCTTAACCAGCTCGCTCCAAATAAAGATGGGCGAGCATTTTCTGTACCATGGTAATTATAGCGGCGCTATTCATTCAGTTACATGTACTTGAGACAGAAAAAGTTGATCACATTTAATTTTGATCTATAATGTCTAAAGGATGGGAGAATTGAATGATAAACAATTGTCAGACATTTTACAGCTCTTTCAATTTGGGTCAAACCTCTTTATCAGACAATAATAATTAACAATTATTCTTTGAAATCGAGGTAAATATTCTGACACTATTCACCGAGATTGAGAAGAATAATTGTTTTAGTATATACACAGGAAGTGATCTCAACAACATTTCAGCATGAAACCATTAAAAATCGATTTAATTGACCTCTTAATTCATGCGTGGAAAACGTGCAAGCGGTACAAAGCATACGCGAATTCGCGAAACTATTTACAGAATCTTTGAACATGGAAAATATATAGTTAATCTTCGAAAAACCTCGTGACAGTCTAGAATAATGGTCCTTAAACACTGTTCAAATCAGTATGAATCAAAAGTATGCTTTATTCAAAAGTATGCTTTATTTTTGTTTGGCTTACGCATTATTCACTCGGTAGGGGGTGAATAATGCTCATTAGCCAGAGATAGCGAACCAATCAGATTGCTTAAAACACCAAGATCACTGAGTGTGTATATACTAATAGTTATTATTTTGAGAACGGAAATGAGGTGCGGTCACTCCTCATCAATCTTCAAGCGAAATACAGAAAAAGCGAGCGGGAAAATATGGCAGAGCGAAGTTTAAGGGCGCCCACAGTAAAAAAAACATCAATCATACTTAGTGGACCATGAAACGTCAAAACATCATGAAACAGACTGTGACCAAAAAAAAATAAAACTGCAAAGTCGTTTTGAATATGAACACGACGCCAAGCTTAGCGCTGGCAAAAATTTAAACATTCAGCGTTCGATCAGCGTGTTGTTAGGCGTGTGTATGTTACCGAAGAGACGACAAATTTTTTTCACGTCAAATTTTTGGTTTCAACACTTTTAACAACTATGCTAGTTAGTTTATCTGTAGTATAACAGTAGACCCTCTTGGCTCTGAGGCATATCTCTGATCCTGAATATGTGTTATCCCCCTAAGCCAGCCAAGTTGGAATTTCAATATACCAAAATCCTACTCGCCTTCCTCAATTCAGCATGCACCTTTAAACTGGGAGGTACAGTGACACTTGAATTACTTCAATGATTGCCAGAGGAGAATTGCATCTCCCATAAATAACAGGGATATTGGAGTAAAGCCAAAGTTTGAAACCTCATAAAACTCCAGTTATACCAAAACACGACCCCCAAATGGTTGAACTGCCCAGAACTTAACCTAAATCAGATTACATTTTCCTCGGAGGAAGAACATGATTTTTCGCAAAACCTCAAAAAGTCTTTCCTATGAGAATTTGCACAGTAATTACAATAAAGATGTCTTGATGGCTTCTCTAATGGCTACAGCATTCCTGTTTTGTCCTTGGTTTGGGTCGACTGGAAAAACACCAAGATGGAGCTGCACACATTGTAGCCACTCCTCATTAAAGCCCTCACCCATGACTTGACAGAAGTTGTGCAACACACAACAAGCAACAATGACAAGACAACCAGTCTCGACATTAAGGTCCAGCCTCTTTGCAATGCTTCTAAACCTACCCTTTAGCCTTCCATAAGCATTCTCAACCACCACACTTGTCACGTTGAGGAGTCATTTGCTTTGTGTCAGCCGGCTTTGTGTCAGCTCTGTCCAACAGCCAGCATGCACATGCAACACTTGCAACAAGGACTGCCATTCACGCATCGGTCTTCACAGTCATAGTCACCGATCATAGGCTCCAGCCAAGCACACAACTAGATGCTATACCCATGGTCGACCCTGACCGATGGAGGCCTACATGTACTGCGGTTGTAGATGAAGTGAAGAGTGACCATCGCAGTAAATTTTCCAATTAGAGAGAAACAGAAACATTACGCCAGAGAAAAAGCAAAGAGGAAAGATGAGCAAATCCTTTCACGTTACCAAGCGAACCTGAAAAACTTCTAAAAGAACATGAACAGACACTGAGTCGGTGGTTCCAGTGTGACCGTCCTTCAAGTCTTAAATTTGACATTCACCTGAACAAGCTGTTTCCAAATTAAGATGGGCGAAAGTTTTCGTTATTATGGTAATTATAAAGTTGATCACACTTAATTTTGAATAATATCCAAACGATAGGAATACTGAATACTAAACAAATGTAAAACCTTTCACAGCGATTTAAATTTGGGTTAAGGCCACTTTATCAGAGAATCATAATAATAAAAGAGATTTATTTTGAGAACATAAATGAGGAGCGGTCGCTCATCGTCAATCTTCAAGCGAAAAGCAGAAAAAGCGAGCGGGAAAATATGACCGAGCGTAATTCAAGCGCGCCCACAGTAAAAAAAACCAGTCATACTTAAAAGGCCATGAAACTTCAAAAAGATCATGAAGCAGAACCACAAGAAAAATAAAACTGCAAGCACATTTTAAATATGAACGAGGCCAAACTTAGCGCTACCAAAAATATTTACAGTGCGGACACTCGAACCATGAACGCTATGGCTTTATTTTCACTTTATTTTCACTTTATTTGTACTTTTTTTTCACTTATTTTGTAGTTATTTTTTATGTTTTTCCAGAACTAACCAATCACAGTTGTGAACCGAAGCAATGGCACAGACATTTTCTTCTCCTTTTTTCCGTGTCTTTATCGTTCCACGCTACACGTTTGAGACGCTTTTCGGTGCTCGGCTATACATGCGTTCCAACTAACGTTAGCGGTTTTTTTGGCTGGAATTAATTTGCGTTCACCGAAGTCA
>JAHPZR010017960.1:15000-16121 GCA_019787425.1 Platygyra sinensis | reverse complement strand
ATTAACATCACCGATGCATCGATATTTCGATGTATTGTTTACACCCTTACTGCAGACAGGAGAGAGGCAGACAAAGATGGAACACATGGGCAAGAGCAAGGCAGGCAGCAAACAACTGCCAGCAGTGGAGGGTAGATGTTCGTGCCTTGTGTTCCTTCTGGCACTAGGAGATTTAACTAACAAAAGTACAGCTACAGTACTGTTAGAGATTTAAACAACAAGAACTTGATTCAGATGAAACAATCATCTGTATAGCTTAATTGTCATGCCATTTGTAGTATATTGCCTGTCATACTCGACAGGGGTATTTGCTAGAAAAAACAGAGAGGACCGGGGGGGGGGGGGGGTTGGTGGAGGAGGACTTACTTGAACTAGGGGACATTGTGAACTTAAGGGGCCTTTTTTTAGGCAAGGGAGGTAAAATCTGCCTACAACCAAGTGGTCCATTAGGTCGAAGCTGACTAGGATTTTTTACTCCGCCCAGGATGGGGTGCTAGTCCATCACAGGGTTACCCATTAAATTTGCCAGTACCCATTTATACACCCAGGTGGAGAGAGCCACTGTGAAAGTACAGAACACAACACAATTATTTGTCACGGTCAGGCTCAAATTCGACAGGTCTCCCAAATCTTATTCTTTTGTGACGCTACCTAGATGCCAAAAGTCTTGATATCAAAGAGTGGATATCACTCAGTCTCAAATCTACCATTTGCTATTCCTTAACCATTAGGTTGCATTATAAGCACATCTTATGGAAGAGGTAGGCTATTGACAAGCTGATATTGCCAAACCCTATAGTATACTCTAATGTTAAATGTTTTATTCTGATTATATCTTGTTACATTTTCAGTCAAAAGACTTATCTGACAGCCTTTTGAACATCAAACATCGGGACATCTTTGATCACCTTCCGCCTCTGAGTGCTTCACAGGTAATAATACACTGTGTCAATGCTTGGTAAGAACAAACATTTTGAAATCCAGTTGCCCAGTGGGCCAGTATATTTTATTTTTCTGTTTCAGTGGGCTCCACTAAAATTTTTCTTGCCCAATAGGCACACAATGTTCATGCCTTATCAACGACTTCATTTAATACTTAAATGATCAAGTATGCTTGGATT
>JAHPZR010017960.1:0-10000 GCA_019787425.1 Platygyra sinensis | reverse complement strand
ATTGTCATCTTTATCAGCATTTTTTTGGAACTCACATTTTGCTGATAAATGTTTGAATTAATAATTTTCTGCTCCTTTGATCTCAACAAAAACATTGTTTGGACATGTGTTAAGCCCCAAAAACTTTATTTATAATGTTATTATGACATAAAAAAATATGTGATAGACGTCTTGAACCAAACAAGTACTGACAGTGTAAATTTGCACCAAAAAAAAAATACTTCGAGTGACCCATCATGTATCCTGCATGTACCCCACCTGGGCAGTGTGCTAACAACCAATGCCTATTAGTTAACTTTGATGAATAAATTATCATATGTATTTGACAGTACTGAATCCTTGACCAAAATCTCTGACAATCTTGATAAGATCTTTGAAAGATTCTTGCAAAGATCTTTGAAAGGTCCTTAATTATAGAGATCCACAAAGATCCTTGAAAGATTTAACCAGGGATCTTTTGTAGTGACTTACACATCTGAAGAGATTACTTAATGTATGCCATGGTTGGTTTTTATGGGCACCATCATGTGAATTGCTTGCATTTATAGTTAGGTTTTTCCTCTTTAATTCTTTTAATTTCCTTATATTTCTAGTTACAAAGAAGACAAGCCCAAGAAAGCAACCAAGCCCTCCCGGAAATGTTCTTGAAGAGAAGATTCAACCTCTTTATGGGGGACGACAATCACCTAGCTCTGTTTATCCTAAAGGAAAGGGTAACTTGGTGACCCAGGGAGTGCCCAGGGTGGGCCTTGCAAAAGGACACACAAGCCCACCTCTTGTGGGCCGTCCAAGGAAGTGGTCACCCGAGAATGAACAGGACACTTCTGAGGCAGAGAGAAAGATTGATATTGATACAAGTCCTTTGTCAAGCTCTAAACCACCAAGAGTAAAAAGATCTCAGTCTGCAGAACAGTTTGTTAAATCAAATGGCCGTTCACCTAGTCCTCAGGGAAGCAACTTGTATCATTATGGAGAATCTATGCCAGAATCGCCAGACCCTAAAAAGGCAAAAATTGCATGGGGAGGTCAAGGAAGGGTGACTGAGGCTAGCAGAAATGAAACTATTGATACAGAAACAATTTCAAATGGTCATACAGACTCGGAAATCCATGATGTTGATGGAAGTTACACTGTAACAAGTTCACCGCTGAATATCTCATCAGTGTCGTCATTTAGAGAGCATGATGAAGAGACACTGTCTGTTTTAAATATCAGTTTCCCTCCATCAACAACTCCTACTTTTGGACTTTCCCGTGCTGTGTCACCACCTGAATCAGAGCTGGAGAGATACAGCAGTCTCGTGGAGAAGGCCATTATGTCTAACATGGTAGCACCATTGTCGAAGGAATGGAAAAAGAAGACCCATGATTTTCTTCCAAAACCATTAAAACAGGACTTTAAGGAAACATTAGATGAGCTTGACAAGGTATTAAATTAGCCCTTTTCACTGTTGACGTTCTGATTTGTATTTATTTACAATATCAGAAGTGGATCCAGACCTTGAGCTAAGAAGGGGGAGGGGGGGGGGGGTTTGATTCACTTACTCTGCTGGCTTTTGTCCCTTCTGTCATTTCTTCTTTTATTATTCAAAATAAGGGGTGGGGTGGGGCAGGCTCCTCTCCTAGATCTGCCACTGAATACATTTCCAACATAATTTTGGGCATTTTCTGAGTTTTTACCTGAAATTGCCTTGCATGCACATTGGATTACGTTGTTGTTAAAGTTATGAGGAAAATTCTAGTTTTGGTTCATATTTTCCTTTTTAATTTTGCTGTTTGGAGAAATCCACTTTCCCTTCACTCACTGTGCCCCTTAGAATTTCCAATAACCCTCCTTCAGAAGGGTATGGATATTTTCTGGAACTCAACACAATATCACACCATGTAGGGAGCATAATCTTTACTATTATAGTTGTTTCTGAGATCTTATATAAATATTGTCAGTGTTAATTTTAACAGGAAATGGAGGCAGAATATGCTCGAAGTGTAAAGCAAAGTATTCTGGATTACGTGCTTTTGGATCCTGCAGAGCAAAGACGACTTGGACTGCACATGCCACAAATCAGAACGTCAACAGTGAAAAGGGCTATTAATACCTTGTCAAGCTCATCTAATGTTTCCTTAAAGTCCTGTTTTAATGGTTTTGGAAGAAAATCATGGGTCTTCTTTTTCCATTCCTTCGACAATGGTGCTACCATGTTAGACATAATGGCCTTCTCCACAAGACTGCTGTATCTCTCTAGCTCTGATTCAGGTGGCGACACAGCACGGGAAAGTCCAAAAGTAGGAGTTGTTGATGGAGGGAAACTGATATTTAACACAGACAGTGTCTCTTCATCATGCTCTCTAAATGATGACACTGATGAGATATTCAGCGGTGAACTTGTTACAGTGTAACTTCCATCAATATCATGGATTTCCGAGTCTGTATGACCATTTGAAATTGTTTCTGTATCAATAGTTTCAATTCTGCTAGCCTCAGTCACCCTTCCTTGGCCTCCCCATGCAATTTTTGCCTTTTTAGGGTCTGGCGATTCTGGCATAGATTCTCCATAATGATACAAGTTGCTTCCTTGAGGACTAGGTGAACGGCCATTTGATTTAACAAACTGTTCTGCAGACTGAGATCTTTTTACTCTTGGTGGTTTAGAGCTCGACAAAGGACTTGTATCAATATCAATCTTTCTCTCTGCTTCAGCAGTGTCCTGTTCATTCTCGGGTGACCACTTTCTTGGACGGCCCACAAGAGGTGGGCTTGTGTGTCCCTTTGCAAGGCCCACCCTGGGCACTCCCTGGGTCACCAAGTTACCCTTTCCTTTAGAATAAACAGAGCTAGGTGATCGTTGTCCTCCATAAAGAGGTTGAATCTTCTCTTCAAGAACATTTCCCGGAGGGCTAGGTTGCTTTCTTGGGCTTGTCTTCTTTGTAACTAGAAATATTAGGAAATTAAAAGAATTAAAGGGGAAAAACCTAACTATAAATGCAAGCAATTCACATGATGGTGCCCATAAAAACCAACCATGGCACACATTAAGTAATCTCTTCAGATGTGTAAGTCACTTGAAAAGATCCCTGGTTAAATCTTTCAAGGATCTTTGTGGATCTCTATAAGGATCTTTCAAAGATCTTTGCAAGAATCTTTCAAGGATCTTATCAAGACTGTCAGAGATTTTGGTCAAGGATTCAGTACTGTCAAATACATATGATAATTTATTAATCAAAATTAACTAATAGGCATTGGTTGTTAGCACACTGCCCAGTGCAGTATACATGATGGGTTACTCCAAGTATTTTTTTGGTGGAAATTTACACTGTCAATACTTGTTTGGTTCAAGAGATCTATCACATATTTTTTTAAAGTCTTAATAATATTATAAATAAAGTTTTTTGGGGATTTACACATGTCCAAACAACGTTTTTGTTCAGATCAAAGGAGCAGAAAATTATTAATTCAAACATTTATCAGCAAAATGTGAGTTAAAAAAAAATGCTGATAAAGATGACAATAAAATGTATTATTTTGTATTATTATTATATTATATAATGTATTATCTTCTTTTTAAATCTTATATTGTGGGGTAGGAAATTTTGATAGCAAGTATTTAAAATTTCAGGGTCACTTATTTTTTTAGTTTTTTTGGGGGGGAGTCCCAATATGAAGCTTCATCAGACCCCCTATCATGTATACTACAAGTACCCCCTGGGGTGTGGTGGCCAACCTAGCATTGTTAGCATTCATAGCTTTTCATAGCATTTTGTGCAACATTGTTTTTGTCACAGGTATTTAGAGAGGGTTCGCCGACCTGTGTCTGACTCCTCCCACCCAGAACACCCTAACCTCATTCCCATAGCGTTTTCCCACAATATCCCCAAGTAAGGCAAAGGCCATAGAATGAAGTTGCAGTAACAAATTTTCGAACAAAAAAGCACATTTGAAAACACTATTATATGTTCAGATATATAAATACAAATTACAATTAAAGATAGAAACTACAGTTACCCGAGTTTCACGCTTAAGCAGTACCAAGAAGGAACAATGCACATATCGAGCCAATGAAAACATGCAACTGCAGAAAAAAAGATCTTTGCCCTCTCGATGGTGAGTGTCTGGTCAACAATATCATGTACAAGGCCACTGTCACTTCTGCACCCGCTAGAACAAGGTTTTATAATGCCATGAGCAAGCACAGCTTCAAACTAGATACAATAATCAGCTTTCATTTCAACATTACAAGCATTTGCACGACACTACATCCTGTCTAAGTATATCTGGGACCTGGAAGGCAATAATTAACACTGATTTCTCAATCAAGTGGTAAACTGTCACATGAGTTAGTCCATGCTGCAATTTGCAGACAAATCTACACTTCTAAACAAAATATCTGAACTTGTAACAAAATGCAGGCACAAAATAAGTTCTATGTGGCCAATCAGAAACAGCATCACTCCACACGTACATGCTCTCCTTGATTCAGTTTAAATTTTGTTTCAACTGCAGCTATGGACATAGTCGAATGATTGCTTTCACTGAGAAACTTGACGAGTAACTGCAGTCTCTATCTTCATTTTTAATTAACTCTGTATTTCATTCTGCATTAATTCGTATCAAGCACTCCTATGATTATATGAAACCACTTCTATTTTCTTTTTGTTTATGTACATATATACAAGTTAAATTGTCTATGCATGCTGCATTTAATTCTTTTAATTATTTAATTCAGCATACCAGAATTAGATGTCTTGCCTTGTCTTTTATATATTAACTTTGTTGTTAGACTCTGAGCTGAAGGTGTGTAGTTATTAGCCACTGCATCACTACAAAATAGAATGATACAATAAACAGTCAGCTAAAGATAATTGGATGTAAAATAATGTGTTGATGAAATGTACTGGTGGAGGCGTGTAATGTTACCTGAAATCATCACCCCACGTGAGACCCCACGTGAGAATATGTGATTTCCAATACCTTATTTGAGACTGGAGCCAAAACTTGACAACCAATTTCGGGTTTCAAAACCTACTACAACCTTAGCTAATTAATAACCAGGGATGGCTTCTACATCCATTGATGTTTGAGAAGAGATTCAGATCCTTTGACTATGATGGAAAAAACATGGGGGATATCCAATTCCAGTCCAACGAACAATATATACCATAACTCAAGACAAAAAAGTACAGAAACCATTGATACCCTTTGGTTTGACCCATAACTATCTATAGCTCAAGGGAATAAAGGGAGTAATGACAGCTGGATATAATTTGATGTTAACAATTCAGTCTAAACTAAAGACAATTTCTTATATGAAGTATTGAAAGCTCAGTGCTGCATGATGGGAGAATGGTAAGTTAAGTGCTCCATTCACCAGAGTGAGCTAGGAGTAGTTAAGTTATTTTCTCCATGTGTTCTTACTTGTATCATGAGCAGCAGTAATCGACAAGCATTCTCTTGCAAGGAAATGCTCATCCTCTCTCTCAGTCCTCGTCCACTTTCCAAACCCACCCCTTTTAATAAGTCCCTTCTTTAATTGAACACAAAAAATTGCCATGGATATAAATGTCTTAAGAAATAAACTGCCACCCACCTTGTATGTCTATAATGGCTTTTCTCTTTAGTTGGTGATGCTTGAGTATAAGCTCCATACTCTACAATCTTAGGTCTTTCACTATATGCAGGCTAAAAGATCAAAAAGACAAAGTACTTGTAACTTTATAGGAGGATGAATATCATTGATTTCCACAACAACATATAACCTGCAATCAGGCATTTTTGTTTTTATTGTTTTTTGTTGTTGTTGTTTGTTTGTTTGTTTGTTTTTTAGCAGGGTATCACCTAATACCGGTACTTTCACTTCAGGTGTCATCTGCTGCCACTTCGTGGCTTGCCTGTCAATCCTCAGCAATACTATCTTACGTCATGCTATAAATGTGGGCCAATCAGATTTTGCTGGAAATTCATGCAGCTGTTGGAAGTGCACTTATTTCTTATCTCAAGTCACCTACTGAGGTGACCCAAGTGAAACATCTTGGAGATATTTTTCATTTGAGAAAATTCCAGGGTAGGAAAAAACCTAGGTCCAATTGCCCAGGCCAGGACAAGCAAATTTTGTTTTTGTGGGGGCAAGTGAAAATGGAAGTTTGGTGGCCCGGTGGGCAAGTGAAAATAGCCTCTGTCAGTAGACAAGTTGCTAGTGATAATTCACAATCAAAAATAATTTCAAAACTTAAGGCTGCAAGATGAGCCAAATGCTGAGTGAAAGCATGGATTAATTTAAAATCCAAGTATACTTGATCATTTAAGTAAATGATGTCATTGATAAGGCATGAACATTGTGTGCTATTGGGCAAGAAAAATTTTAGTGGAGCCAACTGAAACAGAAAAGTAAAATAAAATGGCCCACTGGGCAACTGGATTTCAAAATGTTTGTTCTTACCAAGCATTGACACAGTGTATTATTACCTGTGGAGCACTCAGAGGCGGAAGGTGATCAAAGATGTCCCGATGTTTGATGTTCAAAAGGCTGTCAGATAAGTCTTTTGACTGAAAACGTAACAAGATAAAATCAGAATAAAACATTTAGCATTAGAGTATGCTATAGGGTTTAGCAATTAGCTTGTCAATAGCCTACCTCTTCCATAAGATGTACTTAATGCAACCTAATGGTTAACCCTTTAATGCCCAATAGTGACTTATAGATTTTACTCTGTCTAACGCCAGACGATTTTACTCATCAAAGGGAGACCCCTTGGGTACTAAAGGGTTAAGGAATAGCAAATGGTAGATTTGAGACTGAGTGATATCCACTCTTTGATATCAAGACTTTGGCATCTAGGTAGCATCACAAAAGAATAAGATTTGGGAGACCTGTCCAATTTGAGCCTGACAGGGACAAATAATTGTGTTGTGTTCTATACTTTCACAGTGCCTCTCTCCACCCAGGTGTATAAATGGGTAATGGCTAATTTAATGCTATGGATAACCCTGTGATGGACTAGCACCCCATCCTGGGGGGAGTAAAAAAATCCTAGTCAGCTTTGACCAAATGGAACACTTGTTTTGTAGACAGACTTTCCCTCCCTTGCCTAAAAAAAGGCCCCCTAAGTTTACAATATCCCCTAGTTCAAGTAAATCCCCCCCCCTCCCCGCTATGTTTTTTCTTAGCAAATACTCCTGTCGAGTATGACAGGCAATGTACCACAGATGGGGTGACAAAAGCTATACAGATGATTGTTTCATCTAAATCAAGTTCTTGTTGTTTAAATCTCTAACAGTACTGTAGCAGTACTTTTGTTAGTTAAATCTCCTAGTGCCAGGAGGAACACAAGGCATGAACATCACATAGTGTAGTGAACTATTGATAGTTTTGATATTGTCTCTACACTTCTAACATTTTAACTTGTTTGGAAAAAAAGACACTTTTTTCCACCCAGATAAAGGTAAAAAAGAAACCTAAAACAATCCACCTACTGCACCTAGCATTTTTAGCGTCTTGATTCTTGAACCACTAATAGGGTGGTGCCATCCATTGTGTTCCTCAGTACCTGTATTGACTACTACTTCTTAGATATTTCTTTAAGTGTAAGGCATTATTAAAGTAGATACAGACATCCCTGAAAACTATCACACTAACAATACGATTGCAATAGTACCTACACTATCACAATATCGCAATATCCATGTGACCTAATTGCAATACAATTGCAATAGTTAAAATGTCCTTAATAGTCAACCCTACTCTACAGTGCAACATCAGATAGCTTTGGGTCTGCCTCTCCTTCTCTTCCCCTCTAGCTTCCATCTGAGCAAACAGCACAGTCACTGCTCACTTCTTTCCTCAGAACATGTCCAATCCAGCACAATCTCAGCCTTCTCACCTCCTCACTTATTGGATCTACTCCTGCCATCTCCAGCACTTCCTTGTTTGGCTCATGCTGCTGCTATCTGATGCAGAAGATTCTTCTAAGGCACTTGGTCTGGAAAATGTCAAGTTTCTTTACCTCTCCCTTTGTCATCTCCCATGTTTCACAGCCACAGAGAAGCACTGAAAGCAATCATGTCTTGAAATGTGCTGCCTTAATTTGTCTTTCTACTGAGCCAGATGTTTCTTGCACACCAGATTTTGATGAGCCTGTTGAAGCTTGCATACGCCAGTGCTGTCCTCTTCTTGATGTCCAATGTTCCTCCTCCATCCTTAGTCACTTGTGCCTCAGGTAGATGAAACTGTCCACTTCTGCCACCAGGCTCTCTCTCACTCTCAGTCCCTCATTATTCCTGCAGCTGGTAACCTTCACTCACTTGCACTTCTGTGGCTTCAGCTTCAAGCTTACCCTGCCTGCATTCTCCCCTAGCCTGGATGTTTTTTACTGAATGTAGTCTGCCCTTGATGTTAGTAGAACCAGTTTGTCTGCATAGTCAATGTCCTCCAGTAGCTTGTAATGTCCCATCTGATACCTGTTCTCTGTCTGTCCACCGTCTCCCTCGTCATCCACTTAATGACCATAAAAAACGAAAATCCCAACATGCAACATCCCTGCCTTATGCCCGTGACCACTGGGAATCTCTACAATATTTCTCCTTTATCGATCACTGTGCATGTGAATCCGTCATACAGGATCTTCACCAGTCCTATCAACTTGCCTGGAATCCTATAATTATGCTCTCAAGATTCTCCACAGGCTGTCTCTGTGCACCGAGTTGAATGCTGACAAAATAAAAATACATGGTTGCATTCCATTCATCAACTTGTTCCATGATGTTATGTAGGATGAAGATCTGCTCAGCTGTGCCTCTTCCTGGTATAAACCCTGCCTGCTCTTCCCTCGGCCTGTGGTCCACACTACCTTGTATTCTGTGGATCAGAATCTCTCCCAGCACCTTGCTAGCAATAGGCAGTAACGTCACTCCTCTCCAGTTTCCACATTCCCTTTTTAAGAATCTTGCATATCAGGCCCTCTTTCCACTGCTCCAGCAGTTTCTCTTCCTGCCAAATCAGGTCAAAGAGGTGCTTAAGTTCCACGAAGGTGCGTTCACTATCATCCTTCAACAGTTCTGCTGTTATCTGGTCAATTCCTGGTGCCTTCCCATTCTTGAGAGTTTGCACCACCCTCTTAATTTCCTGCTCTGTTGGTGGTTCTGTGTTGATGTCCAGCTTCCCCTCCTAATAGTACTTGCTCATCTGTTGGTGGGCTTGGTGGTGCCTCCCTATTCAAGACTCCCTCAAAGTGCTCTTTCATTTTGCCTGTCTTTCCTCTTTGCTCTTGAGAGGTTTTCCATCCTTGTTGGTGA
Source organism: Platygyra sinensis (assembly GCA_019787425.1). Classification (NCBI taxonomy): domain Eukaryota; kingdom Metazoa; phylum Cnidaria; class Anthozoa; order Scleractinia; family Merulinidae; genus Platygyra; species Platygyra sinensis. Next base: position 718 of record JAHPZR010017960.1, on the reverse strand, counting down.
TTGCTGCTGTCTTCAGCCCCTGCAGTTCAGTTGTCTGGTGACGTGATACAACTCCTTAGCTGTCTCATTCTCTGCTGCTATCTGTGCTGCCTAGGCCTTCTCTGTCATCCACTTCCTCTAATCTTCTCTCACGCTTATCTTCACCTCCTTATCTTTCTGCTTGTACTGCTCCCTGAACTTGTTCCGTATCCTCTCTGACTTTGTTCTGTCCAGCTTGGTCTTGATTTCCTTTCTTCTGTCTATCACCATCCACATTTGCTGGCTGATCCAGGGTTTGCTCTTGCCTTTTTGGAACCCAAGGAACTCCTCCGCTGACTCCACATATGCCTTTCTCTGTGCCTCCCACAACTCTTTTACCTCTTCTCTCTCCTCTAACCTCCGCCTCACTGCCCCACAGTACATCCATTTTGTACCTCTGTCCTTCAGTTTGCCCGTGTTCAACCTGGGCTTTTTGGGATCTTAGTTCTGAGGAGGTAGTGATCACAGTTCAAATTGGCCCCCCTCTGCACTCTAGTGTGGAGGACTGCAGACTTCAACTGCCTACTGATCAAAAGATAGTCAATCCGATTCTTCACTCTCCTGCTTGTTGAGAGCCATGTTGCCTTGTGAATATCTTTGTGTTGAAACAATGTTCCTGTGATGACCAGGCCATTTGCCACAGAAAAATTGCATAGCCTCTGTCATGAACATAGATATAAACACTAGACTAGTAGATAGT
>JAHPZR010017959.1:27500-33504 GCA_019787425.1 Platygyra sinensis | reverse complement strand
TTAATAGAGCTAAGCGAACTTGTTCAGTCCAAAGCTTACAAACAAACATGGAGTTTTATGAGTGAGAAAAACAATGTTCTATGTAATGGTTAGCACTGTGGGATTTTAGAGCGAGAGGCCTGTGTTTGCGTTTTGTCAAATTTGGTCAAGGAAAGGTATTCTTAATTGGCTTTAAATGGATAACTACAATGGACTACTGCTAATCCAGGGCTAAAAATTAACGCTCGCAAACTCGCAAAATGCGAGTTATTTAGATAATTTGCGAGTGAGAAAAATATCCACTAGCAAACGTTTGCGAGTTAGAATCATGCAGATCTCCCAAACATTTGGAAAGAATTTGCTAGTGAAAAAGTCTCACTGGCAAAGCTTTGTAAGTGGATTAAAGAAGTTAACTTCGAGCCCTAACTACCTCCAAACCTGAAGACCCACAATGATGTACCTTGTACAGACTTCTCTGATCCCAAGGATCCAGAAAGGCTTCAACGCTGAGCTTGTGTTATAAATGCTGGAAATTAGAGAATTAACGTTAAATTAACTTGAAGTGATGGAAGCAATCCAGAAATGTCTTTGTAAGATTTAGCGCTTGAAAAGAACTTGAGCCATAAAAGACGCATAAAATTATTTTGATCTTGGTGGGATTCAAACCCATGAATAATCTGGAATTTCCTGGTTTTGAATCCTGTTGAGGTCAAAAGAGTCTCTTTCTTAGCTTGATGTGGTACCCATTCCTTACTGAAATTTCTTATGTACGACGTGAAAACTCACTTTCTTATCGTCAGCTTGGATGGTACTCTTACTGTGTGGCTCAGCTTTTCTGTACTTGTTTTATTATACACGTCTGGTTGATACATATGACAGGTACGTTAATTTTGTTTTTTTGTTCAAGGTTCCGATCAGTTTATGACCCACTGCAGTATTTACTTACAAGGGAGTCTGATATGAAGACAATGAGGTTCATATCTACTGACCGTCATTTGTTGGAATACGGAAGGGAGTTACAAAAGGTGTACGACCTTTCAAAAATGGCTGCCTCAATGGATCTGTTCATTCCTATGGAATTATTTGTACTGGATTGCACAAAGATCAAAGAGGTAAAACAAGCAGTAATTACTATTTTGTTTTGCCAAGGTTCGCAGGGGTAATTATTTGAGCTTTAACGGACAACTAAGTTCTTAATACAGAAGGGAATCAATGGTGCTATTCTTAAAGGACTGTGAGTAATCTAATCAAAAGATGCTGCCCTTTTATTAGGCGTTGTTAGCCCAGTTGGGGGGAGGGGAGGAGGATTTTTGTGATCGTCAGCTTAAGTATCTCAGGAGTAGAGACTTCAAAGACTTGAATTATGTTATCTGTAAAACTAAGTTCTGAGCAACGAAGGACTCACAATTACACTCACTTAAACTCATTTTGAATTAACCATAATGAGCCTGCAGGCATATTGCACAGAGTGCATTGGACATGTTTAGTCAAGACAATGTAGTTAATTACACATTTCTTCAAAGATATTGGCATATTTTTTCCTTTGTGTAATTCGAACTCAAAGATAGCTTTACTTCTCTTGGGCTACACAAACTGTATGCCTTGTAAAAATGCGATTACTTGTATTATTTTAGTAGTCAAGTTTTTCATATATATACATATTACATATATGCAAGATGGAGGGACGTAACCCCGATTTTGCTGGCATACAAAGCTACCTTAAGTTCAATTATAATATTGAAAAATTTTCATGCGGCTTTTCTCATCAAGATAAAATTTTAAGTAAGTGGAAACCGATGAAAAAATAGTTTGTCAATAAATGATGTAATGTGTCGTATTCAAAGTAGATTAAGTATTGTACCATATTCTAATGTAAGTATTGCCTTGAGAGTAGAGGTATTGTAATGTCAGTGGTGTAAGAAAGCTGTATTGTAGGTAATGTAAGTAGTTCTTTGTTTTTGCAAATAAACAATTCCCCCCCAAAAAAGAAAGCTTTACTTACTTTTTCCTTACTTATTGCTTTCCTTAGTAAAGTAAACAAATCATTTTTAGCACTTACGCAAATTTCGTCACATTTGCAGTTCCTTGTGTCACGTGCTGATGATCTGGTAAGCATGATGACGTCAAAGCTGACGAGGAAGAGTTTTGATTTCAACCGGTCCATATGTCACCAGTATGATTACATTGTTAATCGTATAACATCGTCATCAAAGAACACGGATGAACTTGTTGACTTGGAAAAGTACATTGACAATTTGAGAAGCGGACCCTTAATTCATCTGAAGGTAGAGGTTAATTTACTGCTATTGTTTGTGGCTGTCAAACTTCAAAGATTTTTGTATATCACTTGTATAAGTGAGATCAATCTTTACACAGATGTCTTTTAACTCTTTGTCAAATTATTGAGTGAACTCTTTAATCATGGAGCAAGACGTTTGTGAAATCTGCGGTTTTGATCTCTGATACAATAGAATTGTACTGCATAACAATTACTTTGCTTCAGTTGTAAAGTTCTATAAAATTTATTTATTCTCTGGTTGAGTTCAATTCCCGGGTCTAGAGTTTGGGACGGCCCTAAGTGGAATGAATTCCAATGTTCATTATATCTGTCAGCTGTTGGTGAAGATTCAGAAATACTGTGTCTGCAACCAAACACATCTGTTCATTGGAGACTGGAATTTAAAAGTTAAATCTGAGCATCGTGCAGGCGAGCAAGGGAGGTAATGTGTCAAATCAACGAAATGCCTGATTACAGACAGTCTTTGAAGGGGATATGTTTAGCGATCAAACACAACCAAACAATGTCCCTTTTGGACCCCTTGTTTGATCGTGTTGGATTGTGTTTGATGAAGTTTGAAAGACGTTAAACACTTGATCTAACAGGATCAAACATTATCAAACTTTTTGCTAGTTTGGACTGATCAAAAAAAAAATGTTTGATACCGTTTGGCCACTCAGTTCAACATCATCATTTTTGGTCACCAAACAATGCTCGATCGTGTTTGGTCGCCAAACATTTTCCGATTAGACAGGGCTTAAGTAACCCGGAATGGTTATAATAACTTCATTTCTGTTGTGGTTTGTTCACGTTAGACAGAGCTGGAGGAAGCAGCAGATCTTGTTCTCTTTCTGATGGATCACACATTCTTAGCTGATGATCATTTGGCTCTCAATGAAACTACATTCACCTGGCCTGAACGGATCTTACCCATCATTAAAATGAGGTACGTTAGCTTGAAATCTAACGGCTCGTGTGCCACTCTTTTGTTCTTACCACATTTTGACATCAACGGTGATCTATTACTATTACCATTTGTTTAATAGAAGACGATAAGAGTTTTTGTTCTACGCGTTACTTGACATTTTTTGCTTTTTATGCAATGAGACTACGGTAAATTTATACTTTTAATTTATTCATATTTTATTACTGGTGGGATCTTTTTAATTATTTTAATATTATGAATTGTAAAGCGCTTTGGTCAATTAGTGGAGTTAGCGCTATATAAATTATTAATTATTATAATTATTATAAAACAATTAGACTACTCGCCCTCGTTTTCTACGAGCGATAGTCAACTCGGCTGCGCCCCGTTGACTATCTGCTCGTAGAAAACGAGGGCGAGTAGTCTAATTGTTAAATAGTGTTTCTCCGCGGATGAACACTATCGCGTCACTTGATCAATTTAAACTAATAAGAATCGGAGAAAATTTAGTGGTGGACTATAATGGCTGATGGTGTATGAAGCATTGGTAAACAAGGAGAAATTTAGTTATTGCTGATGTGAATCGATCGCGCGTGCGTTGTACTGCAAAGGGGAATTATGTTTGATTTTTGGATAAAAAAAGAACATCATCCTTATTTTCTGGTAGTGACAGTCTAATTATCACCTCCAAGTTGAGTACTCGGTCGTTGACATGGAATCTCTGGCTCGGCGTGTATTCGTCAAAGACGATGGCGGTCGTAAAATATTCAGCCTTATGTAGTATTAGTTACGCCCAGTTACCCAGTACTCTTCAAGGGGAAATTAACAGAATATGGAAGAAAGTGATTGCTTTTATCAACTAATTTAGCCTGCTCTTTTTCCTGTACAACCTTTACAGTATCTTTCATCTTCCTATTATTTATTCAGTTATTTTGATTGTACACAGGTAGTGTGATGCCTCACTGGCTTTCCTAACTCAATAAATGTAACTAACTCAATAAAGTTGAAGGCAAAGAAAATCATGAACTTTTCAATTGACCTAATGACGAATTTTTTGCATTTCTTGTGCTACCCAGTGAAACTCGCATTACGCGAGAACACGATACCGCCATGAACAAGCTGTTTGATTGGCAAGCGAGATTTGAGGTGCAGTTGAATGAAACTCTGCAGAGTGTGAAAGAGTTTTACACCAAGGACAGAATGTCTGAGGCGAAGACTTATCTGGCACAGCTAGAGGAACTCAAAGATAAAGTGCAAGTTTTTCTTGATGAGGTACATCAGCTTAATGAAACTAGCTAGTACCAGTAGTATTAGTATCATGTCTCTAAGCCTAGATTGAGCCCGCAGGTTTGGTCAGAGGTGTTGCTTAGTTACCAGACGACATATCATGATCACAGCGAAAAAAAAGCGTAGGCCCCGTCTCCTGCATCTTCGATGTTATGGTTAGCAGGGGACGTAAAAGAAACCACACGCTTATCGTAAAGAGTAGGGCATGAAGTTTCCGGTGTTGTGGTCTGACCTTTGTTGCTATACTGTGAAATGCTCGGAGATATTAGCTACACGGTGAAGCTAACCTACAATCCGAGGGTAAATAAAGTATTCACTTCACTTCTCACAGCGAATTGACGTCACGACTTTCGGAATTCTTATACTGTGTCATTATTTTTAAAAGCTGACTTTGGATAGAAACTCTAGCTCACTAAATTTAGAAGACGTTTATAAAAGAGTTTTTTAGCTTCAACGAAACAAGAGTATTGGGGTGGGGCAAATTAAATCGCCAAAATGGTTGTTGTAAACTGGAGTTTAAGGCGTCTGTTTGTTGTCGTCTTGCAACAGAGAAAGAAGATCAACAAGGAGGAAGGTCTCCTTGGTTGTGAAGTTTACAGCGCATTTCCTCAAATCCAAGAGATAATAGAAGCAAAAGAACCATTTGACAAGCTATGGAGAGCTTTGGTGATGTTTCATGACAAGCAAGAGGCGTGGCTGGCTGGGCCGATATTGAAACTGAATGCAGAAGAGATAGAGGAAGAGGTATTGATATAAAGCCTCGATCATATAAAACTTAAGTATGGTTGGCTTTCACAATTTCGGACTTTACTGTTGAATTAAAACCCTTGTTGAATAGTCGTTCGTTTATACGTTTATGTGAAGCATAGAAATTTCTCACCTGTTAGTGTGCGGGTCAATCAATCCAGGATAGGCTTCGATCCTCATATTCATATGCATGCAAATCTACGTACTTCAACTATGACAACCTCATAATAGATTGACGGCATTAGACATTTTAATTGGTTGTAGTACTGTAATAAGGCACCAAAAGTAATGTTCTGTTATCAATCAGGTTTTGTTAACTGTTTCTCCTTTCCTCTTTTAAGCTGTTGCTCTTTACCGTTCACAGGTTTCAGAGCTTTGGAGAACAAGTTATAAATTGACAAAAGAGTTTGCTCACCCTGAGTTCCGCGGGCCCCTGAGAGTAGCGTCTACCGTTAAAGCGAGACTAGAGAACTTTAAGATTAACATGCCTTTAATACACGCTCTGTGTACCCCTGGAATCAAGGACAGACACTGGGAAGCTATGAGCGTTAAGGTATGATGATACAATAGCAACTTTTTGTTTTTTATTTGTTTTACTTCTCAAACAAGTGTGGTGAAACACGGCCTTGTGTGTTTGATATTTTACTTTAATTCATTAGTGCGAAAACCTGTCATTTTTATTCATTCTTTACAAACTAGATTGGATTCAACATTGCTCCGAAAGAAGACACCACACTGAACGAGATGCTGGTTCTCGGACTCGACAAATTTGTAGAGGACTTGACTGA
>JAHPZR010017959.1:17500-22500 GCA_019787425.1 Platygyra sinensis | reverse complement strand
TGCAAAGTTTTGCCAGTAAGAATTTTTCCACTAGGAAACTGGTGAGACCACTAGCAAATTCTTTCCAAATGTTTGAGAGATCTGCATGATTCTAACTCGCAAACGTTTCCTAGTTGATATTTTTCTCACTCGCAGATTATCAAAATAACTCGCATTATGCGAGTTTGCGAGCGTTAATTTCGAGCCGAGTCCAAAGAGTTTTCTCTAGTTTCTGGAACTGAGAAGAAACTGACAAAAACCCCGGCTTTCCGTTCTGACTTTCCATCTGACCAGTTTCTTTATACAGACACGACACAGAGGAAATAATAACTTAAGACTGGAACTCTGGGTGAATTATTTCATATATACTTCACATAACATGAGTAGAACTCTGTTTGAATTATTTTGGAACTTATGTTCATTGTTTGGTTATTTAGGATCGTAATGTGTTAGCAATTATGCGTGGACTGGGAGAAGATGATAGATTTTACTAGTTTTTTCATAAGACATTAGTCAAAAATAAAAAGACAACAATTTGACGCATTTGGACCTTCAATCCCGGACAAAAGTAGTTGGGATCTGTTGGGACAGTTGACCTCGAGTCACGCATCCCCCATCCCCCCAATCAATGTTGGAAAATGTCCCATTTTTTAACAAAGAGGAAAAAATGACTTGATTATCAACGCTATAAGTGGGGGGAGGAGAGGACTTGCTTCCTGTCCCAACCTTTTTTTTTGTCTGAGATTGTAGTTTAACGATCTACTGCTCTCGAAAATCTCCTATAGGTCAGTGGCAGGTCGCATCACCGTTGCGGAAGGTAACATCTCTTCAGAAGAGCCCAGAAGTGGTTTTGGAAAACCTTATTTCCCCCGATTGATACTGAAATACGGCGTCTGTCATTACCTTCTGTCAGTCTCAAAGGATAACACCTTTTTCCACTCGTGGCTGCCATGGTAGATTTAAACTAAATTTTCAAATTGTTGAATCAATTGTAGATTGAACAAGTGATGAAACTGAGCCTACAGGAGGTAATGTCTGAAGCAGTCACCGCCTATCCACAAAATCCCAGGACAGAATGGGTGTTATCTTGGCCAGGACAAGTAGTGCTAGCTTCTAGCATCATATATTGGACTATGGAAGTCACCCAGGTGGGACAAGAGAAGATACTTGCCGTTAATTAAGTATATGACAAAAGCAAACTAATGTATCGCGTTTTTTCATTGGTTTGGTGTCGAGAGTAAGGCGGGGATTTTGTAATCCAGATATCGCGGGTTCAAGTCCCGTTCTGACCAATAACTGCTCTTGTTCTGGGTCTTCGAGAGTTTAACTCCTCAACCAAGTTTGTAACTAGCTAACTAGTCTGCCAGTTGAGAAGTATAACGATGTCATGTTTACATTTTTTGTGTCCATTGGCCCTGGAAAGGCCCATTGTGGGAGTGGTCGATTTATGTATTTATATGTAACGTGAGATGAATCCTCCTTTGTCCAGGCCGTAATACTAAAACTACACTGCGTAGGATGTTTAACCTTTCCGTTTTGAAGTAACTGTTAAGCATTTTGCAATTCTGGAAACAAGATAACGGCATTTTTCAACTGTTGCTGTTTTGGGAAATGATTTCCTTTTAAAGAAGGGATTTGTAAAGAGACAATAAACATTCGCACGGTATGTTAGTACTATATGGTACCTGTACCAAACAGGACACCGATCTCAGCATTTCCTAAACCTCAATTCCTGTATTTTTTGTCAAAGGTACCATTTGTAAGCAAACGCATTTTTATTAAGCGAGAGCAAACAAGAGTCCCTTGCGTGTCCGCCTAATCCAAGCTTCTGTGTTTAACTTTTATCTGCAACTGTTCCAGGCCATGCCACTGAAGGATGGTTTAGAGGATTACTACAAACAGAGCACACGCCAGATAGAAGACATTGTGGAACTTGTCAGAGGAAAGCTGTCCACCATGTCGCGGATCACTTTAGGCGCGCTGATTGTCATTGATTGATTGATTGATTGATTGATTGATTGATTGACACACACCTTAGTCATTGCATGTAGTTACATATAAAGTTGTAAGAACAAGTGCTGGCCAGTTTATGGCAGATACCAGTCTCTGCAACCAGATGACCCAAACTTAACGACTTTACAATAACAGAACCTTTTACTATGACTGGATAATAAAAAAATTCAGAATATTTGACTGTTTCAAGATTTGCCAAAACTGATATTTCTTTCCCTGAAGAACAAAATAACCTTTTCAAAGCTAACTTTCTTATTTGCATTACTATACTGATCCAAACTGGGTGTGATGCACTTTCTAGCAGCTTATAATTTTCTGCCTGAAATTACCTTGCTGTCACCCATTGACATTACTTTCATTGTTAAATACATAAATACATTCATTGACGTCATTTACACTCTTATTGGGGCCTGATCTTAGATTGAAGCTATAAAAACAGGGAACAAAAAAGGGGAACTAAACATAATTACCCTCATTCACCCTATTAAAGTACCATTTGGGACTGTTGAGTACCTTACATGTATGAAGATCTAGTTCTCGTAACTCCCCCTACACCACTAGTTCCTGAACAGAGTTCATTAAAGTCAACACATTTTTATGAAATCCACAAAACAAGAATGTAGTTATAAATTGAATGTAATTTATCAAATTGTAGCAATTAATGCATTAAAACATTTTTAGGTTGTTTCCTTCCTTGGAAATTGTGTTCCAGATCCCTGACTCTTTCCAGATTGAACTCACTGTGATTCCCAGAGGAATAAAAGCTCCCTAAGTACAACATGGGTCACAAAGAGGTTATTCTCCAGGTACTCCCTACAGGCAATGACTGACGCATGCCATGGAAATCTCTCTCTTCCAGCAGGATATATCACCTGAAGAATAAAGACGTATCAAACCCTTTTAGGGCTGTTTGTTTTTACTATCAAGGAAATTATTTTGAGGCATTTTCCCTGTTTCGTAAGCAATGTGTTTGTCATTACATATTACCAGTGCCTCTATTTCTATTTTGTATCATTTTATTTCAATTTATTTTATTTCATTACATTATTTTGTTTTATTCCATTTTGCTTCATTTATGTTCACACCATTCTGTTTGCTTTCATTCTGGTTTCACTTTTCTAATAAACCAGCTACCACTGTGCTTGGAAACAATATGTAAGTCCTAGAAATTGGTACAGTTTTATTCAGATATTAATTTATCTATTCCATTTTGGTTTATTCTTGTCCCATTTCATCTCACAAATGTTGACAGTAAGCAAAGACTTCACAATGAACCCAAACAAATCTAGCATACAGCTGTACTCTGAAATATCTGGTAATGTGGGGCAGACTGAAGGAATTAGAATTTAACACAAAGAAAATACACTACAGGAGAGTTTGGGGTAAAACAAACTTTATTAAATACAAGCACAGGAGAAAAATAAAATTACACCCTCCCCCTGGGAGGAAAGGGTGGGTAACATGATCAACAAGATGCTTCAAAGGACCCTTGGAATGTCAGGAGATAAGTTGAGCCAGGAGAAACTTGACACTGCCTTAAGACATGACCGCAAACAATAGAGGGTGTGTTCCAAATGCTACTCAGTAATTTCAGTGACCCAAAATTAACATAAAAAATATCAAGGCTCACTGGCAGTGGCATGTGCAGTCCAAGTCGTCTTTGCTCTGCAGGATCCAAAAGCACGTAATCCAGAATACTTTGCTTTACACTTCGAGCATATTCTGCCTCCATTTCCTGTTAAAATTAACACTGACAATATTTATATAAGATCTCAGAAACAACTATAATAGTAAAGATTATGCTCCCTACATGGTGTGATATTGTGTTGAGTTCCAGAAAATATCCATACCCTTCTGAAGGAGGGTTATTGGAAATTCTAAGGGGCACAGTGAGTGAAGGGAAAGTGGATTTCTCCAAACAGCAAAATTAAAAAGGAAAATATGAACCAAAACTAGAATTTTCCTCATAACTTTAACAACAACGTAATCCAATGTGCATGCAAGGCAATTTCAGGTAAAAACTCAGAAAATGCCCAAAATTATGTTGGAAATGTATTCAGTGGCAGATCTAGGAGAGGAGCCTGCCCCACCCCACCCCTTATTTTGAATAATAAAAGAAGAAATGACAGAAGGGACAAAAGCCAGCAGAGTAAGTGAATCAAACCCCCCCCCCCCCTCCCCCTTCTTAGCTCAAGGTCTGGATCCACTTCTGATATTGTAAATAAATACAAATCAGAACGTCAACAGTGAAAAGGGCTAATTTAATACCTTGTCAAGCTCATCTAATGTTTCCTTAAAGTCCTGTTTTAATGGTTTTGGAAGAAAATCATGGGTCTTCTTTTTCCATTCCTTCGACAATGGTGCTACCATGTTAGACATAATGGCCTTCTCCACGAGACTGCTGTATCTCTCCAGCTCTGATTCAGGTGGTGACACAGCACGGGAAAGTCCAAAAGTAGGAGTTGTTGATGGAGGGAAACTGATATTTAAAACAGACAGTGTCTCTTCATCATGCTCTCTAAATGACGACACTGATGAGATATTCAGCGGTGAACTTGTTACAGTGTAACTTCCATCAACATCATGGATTTCCGAGTCTGTATGACCATTTGAAATTGTTTCTGTATCAATAGTTTCATTTCTGCTAGCCTCAGTCACCCTTCCTTGACCTCCCCATGCAATTTTTGCCTTTTTAGGGTCTGGCGATTCTGGCATAGATTCTCCATAATGATACAAGTTGCTTCCCTGAGGACTAGGTGAACGGCCATTTGATTTAACAAACTGTTCTGCAGACTGAGATCTTTTTACTCTTGGTGGTTTAGAGCTTGACAAAGGACTTGTATCAATATCAATCTTTCTCTCTGCCTCAGAAGTGTCCTGTTCATTCTCGGGTGACCACTTCCTTGGACGGCCCACAAGAGGTGGGCTTGTGTGTCCTTTTGCAAGGCCCACCCTGGGCACTCCCTGGGTCACCAAGTTACCCTTTCCTTTAGGATAAACAGAGCTAG
>JAHPZR010017959.1:0-12500 GCA_019787425.1 Platygyra sinensis | reverse complement strand
ACCCACCTTGTATGTCTATAATGACTTTTCTCTTTAGTTGGTGATGCTTGAGTATAAGCTCCATACTCTACAATCTTAGGTCTTTCACTATATGCAGGCTACAAGATCGAAAACACAAAGTACTTGTAACTATAATTATATGAGGATGAATATCATTGATTTCCACAACAACATATAACCTGCAATCAGGCATTTTTGTTTTTATTGTTTTTTTGTTTCTGTTGTTTGTTTGGTTCTTTTAGCAGGGTATCACCTGATACTTTCACTTCAGGTGTCATCTGCTGCCCCTTCGTGGCTTACCTGTCAATGCTCATCAATATTATCTTATGTCACGCTATAAATGTGGGCCAATCAGATTTTGCTGGAAATTCATGCAGCTGTTGGAAGTGCACTTATTTCTTATCTCAAGTCACCTACTGAGGTGACCCAAGTGAAATATCTTGGAGATATTTTTCATTTGAGAAAATTCCAGGGTAGGAAAAAACCTAGGTCCAATTGCCCAGGCCAGGACAAGCAAATTTTGCTTTTGTGGGGCAAGTGAAAATGGAACTTTGGTGGCCCGGTGGGCAAGTGAAAATAGCCTCAGTAGACAAGTTGCTAGTGATAATTTACAATCAAAAATAATTTCAAAACTTAAGGCTGCAAGATGAGCCAAATGGTGAGTGAAAGCATGGGTTAATTTAAAATCCAAGCATACTTGATCATTTAAGTATTAAATGAAGTCGTTGATAAGGCATGAACATTGTGTGCCTATTGGGCAAGAAAAATTTTAGTGGAGCCCACTGAAACAGAAAAATAAAATATACTGGCCCACTGGGCAACTGGATTTCAAAATGTTTGTTCTTACCAAGCATTGACACAGTGTATTATTACCTGTGAAGCACTCAGAGGCGGAAGGTGATCAAAGATGTCCCGATGTTTGATGTTCAAAAGGCTGTCAGATAAGTCTTTTGACTGAAAATGTAACAAGATATAATCAGAATAAAACATTTAACATTAGAGTATACTATAGGGTTTGGCAATATCAGCTTGTCAATAGCCTACCTCTTCCATAAGATGTGCTTATAATGCAACCTAATGGTTAAGGAATAGCAAATGGTAGATTTGAGACTGAGTGATATCCACTCTTTGATATCAAGACTTTTGGCATCTAGGTAGCGTCACAAAAGAATAAGATTTGGGAGACCTGTCGAATTTGAGCCTGACCGTGACAAATAATTGTGTTGTGTTCTGTACTTTCACAGTGGCTCTCTCCACCTGGGTGTATAAATGGGTACTGGCAAATTTAATGGGTAACCCTGTGATGGACTAGCACCCCATCCTGGGCGGAGTAAAAAATCCTAGTCAGCTTCGACCTAATGGACCACTTGGTTTGTAGGCAGATTTTACCTCCCTTGCCTAAAAAAAGGCCCCTTAAGTTCACAATGTCCCCTAGTTCAAGTAAGTCCTCCTCCACCAACCCCCCCCCCCCCCCCCCCGGTCCTCTCTGTTTTTTCTTAGCAAATACCCCTGTCGAGTATGACAGGCAATATACTACAAATGGCATGACAATTAAGCTATACAGATGATTGTTTCATCTGAATCAAGTTCTTGTTGTTTAAATCTCTAACAGTACTGTAGCTGTACTTTTGTTAGTTAAATCTCCTAGTGCCAGAAGGAACACAAGGCACGAACATCTACCCTCCACTGCTGGCAGTTGTTTGCTGCCTGCCTTGCTCTTGCCCATGTGTTCCATCTTTGTCTGCCTCTCTCCTTGTCTGCAGTAAGGGTGTAACAATACATCGAAATATCGATGCATCGTGATGTTAATGCTGCGATAGTGATGGATCAGTAATGAAAATGAAATATTGATAACAAATGCAATAGTGTAGCGAACTATCGATAGTTTCGATAGTTTCTATACTTCTAACATTTTAACTTGTTTGGAAAAAAAGACACCTTTTTCTACCCAGATAAAGGTAAAAAAGAAACCTAAAACAATCCACCTACTTCACCTAGAATTTTTAGCGTCTTGATTCTTGAACCACTAATAGGGTGGTGCCATCCATTGTGTTCCTCAGTACCTGTATTGACTACCACTTCTTAGATATTTCTTTAAGTGTAAGGCATTATTAAAGTAGATACAGACATTACTGAAAACTATCACACTAACAATACTATTGCAATAGTACCTACACTATCACAATATCGCAATATCCATGTGACCTAATTGCAATACAATTGCAATAGTTAAAATGTCCTTAATAGTCAACCCTACTCTACAGTGCAACATCAGATAGCTTTAGGTCTGCCTCTCCTTCTCTTCCCCTCTGGCTTCCATCTGAGCAAACAGCACAGTCACTGTTCACTTCTTTCCTCAGGACATGTCCAATCCAGCACAATCTCAGCCTTCTCACCTCCTCACTTATTGGATCTACTCCTGCCATCTCCAGCACTTCCTTGTTTGGCTCATGCTGCTGCTATCTGATGCAGAAGATTCTTCTAAGGCACTTGGTCTGGAAAATGTCAAGTTTCTTTACCTCTCCCTTTGTCATCTCCCATGTTTCACAGCCACAGAGAAGCACTGGAAGCAATAACATCTTGAAACGTACTAACTTAATGTGTCTTTCTACTGAACCAGATGTTTCTTGCACACCAGATTTTGATGAGCCTGTTGAAGCTTGCATACGCCAGTGCTGTCCTCTTCTTGATGTCCAATGTTCCTCCTCCGTCCTTAGTCACTTGTGCCTCAGGTAGATGAAACTGTCCACTTCTGCCACCAGGCTCTCTCTCACTCTCAGTCCCTCATTATTCCTGCAGCTGGTAACCTTCACTCACTTGCACTTCTGTGGCTTCAGCTTCAAGCTTACCCTGCCTGCATTCTCCCCTAGCCTGGATGTTTTTTACTGAATGTAGTCTGCCCTTGATGTTAGTAGAAGCAGTTTGTCTGCATAGTCAATGTCCTCCAGTAGCTTGTAATGTCCCATCTGATACCTGTTCTCTGTCTGTCCACCGTCTCCCTTGTCATCCACTTAATGACCATAAAAAACGAAAATCCCAACATGCAACATCCATGCCTTATGCCCGTTACCACTGGGAATCTCTACATTATTTCTCCTTTATCGATCACTGTGCATGTGAATCCGTCATACAGCACCTTCACCAGTTGTATCAACTTGCCTGGAATCCTATAATTATGCTCTCAAGATTCTCCACAGGCTGTCTCTGTGCACCGAGTTGAATGCTGACAAAATAAAAATACATGGTTGCATTCCATTCATCAACTTGTTCCATGATGTTATGTAGGATGAAGATCTGCTCAGCTGTGCCTCTTCCTGGTATAAACCCTGCCTGCTCTTCCCTCGGCCCGTGGTCCACACTACCTTGTATTCTGTGGATCAGAATCTCTCCCAGCACCTTGCTAGCAATAGGCAGTAGCATCACTCCTCTCCAGTTTCCACGTTCCCTTTTTAAGAATCTTGCATATCAGGCTCTCTTTCCACTGCTCCAGCAGTTTCTCTTCCTGCCAAATCAGGTCAAAGAGGTGCTTAAGTTCAACAACAACAATAACAATAACTTTATTAACGTGTCAAGTTCACTATCATCCTTCAACAGTTCTGCTGTTATTTGGTCAATTCCTGGTGCCTTCCCATTCTTGAGAGTTTGCACCACCCTCTTAATTTCCTGCTCTGTTGGTGGTTCTGTGTTGATGTCCAGCTTCCCCTCCTAATAGTACTTGCTCATCCGTTGGTGGGCTTGGTGGTGCCTCCCTATTCAAGACTCCCTCAAAGTGCTCTTTCATTTTGCCTGTCTTTCCTCTTTGCTCTTGAGAGGTTTTCCATCCTTGTTGGTGATTGCTGCTGTCTTCAGCCCCCTGCAGCTCAGTTGTCTGGTGACGTGATACAACTCCTTAGCTGTCTCATTCTCTGCTGCTATCTGTGCTGTCTAGGCCTTCTCTGTCATCCACTTCCTCTAATCTTCTCTCACGCTTCTCTTCACCTCCTTATCTTTCTGCCTGTACTGCTCCCTGATCTTGTTTCATATCCTCTCTGACTTTGTTCTGTCCAGCTTGATCTTGATTTCCTTTCTTTTGTCTATCACCATCCACATTTGCTGGCTGATCCAGGGTTTGCTCTTGCCTTTTTGGAACCCAAGGACCTCCTCCGCTGACTCCACACATGCCTTCCTCTGTGCCTCCCACAACTCTTTTACCTCTTCTCTCTCCTCTACTCTGTTCTCCTCTAACCTCCGCCTCACTGCCTCACAGTACATCCATTTTGTGCCTCTGTCCGTCAGTTTGCCCGTGTTCAACCTGGGCTTGAACTTTTTAGGATCTTAGTTCTGAGGAGGTAGTAATCACTGTTCAAATTGGCCCCCCTATGCACTCTAGTGTTGAGGACTGCAGACTTCAACTGCCTACTGATCAAAAGATAGTCAATACGATTCTTCACTCTCCTGTTTGTTGAGAGCCATGTTGCCTTGTGAATATCTTTGTGTTGAAACAATGTTCCTGTAATGACCAGGCCATTTACCACAGAAAAATCGCATAGCCTCTGTCATGAACATAGATATAAACACTAGACTCGGACCTTTAGAGACTGGTCACCTCTGTTGCATTACAACCATTGTTGATTTAGTTAATGTTTGATTATGTTTCTTGGCTGGCCCCTCTAGGTGTTTCGCCATTGTGAATAGATATCATGCTTCCTAGGCCATTTCAGTCTATTGGAGTCACATGCTTCAGGAGTCGATCATAGTTTTACTTAGAATATTTGGAGCTATTTTTTTTTGAAATTTCTCACGCTTGGTGTTAGAGATCAGATGTAAGTCTTTTTTTCTATTTTCCTTTCTTATAGTTCTATTTATGTCCATTTAGCTGGTAGCTCTGTGTACCTCACTTTGGTTAAACTGGTGAACTCCAGCATACTGCACCTCGCATTACGTAAGTTGGTAATGCAACAGCCTCTCTCCAATGTCATTCTTGTCTCCCATCCCATGTGTACCTATGCAACTCTTGTATCCCTTGTTGTCTCCTCCCACCTTAGCATTAAAGTAACCCATCACTACCACAATATCGTTTCTGTTACATCCATTTATTGTCTGCTGCAGTTCTTCATAGAAGTGGTCTTTCTCTTCCTCCTCCCTCTTGTTGCGTGGCGCATAGACCTGGATCACTGACAGCCTCCTGATTCAGGAGTAGAATCTAGCTGTAATGATAATCCCTCTGCTCACTGGGGTCCACTCCATGAGGGCTCTCTCATTATAATGGCCACTTTACCTTCATGCACCTTTTCATCACCAGCATGTAACACTGTCTGTCCTGATGTTATCCTCTGTCTCCTGCCTCATGCCCATCTACACTCACTAATCCCCAATCTGTCCAGTTTATATCCCTCCACCCCTATGGCCAGCTGCGCTGTGGTCCAGGGGGAGGGGGGCTACTCCCTATAATGGCCTATACGAGGAGGCACCGCCCAAAAGGGGTACCTTTTTCAGGCTTCAGGTATATGAAAGGGTAGGGATTTCACAAGTTGAGGTATATAAAAGGGTAGGGAAATCAGTCATTTAGATATTTAAAAGGACCTTTAATTATACTTTTTCGAATAGACGCCCCTTATGGCTGTATCAGTTTATTTATTAAGCACTACATGAAAATGAGAACAAGACTTCCTAAAGTAGGTATGTGAAAGGGGTACCTTTTTTCAATAAAAGGTATATAAAAGGGGTACCTTTTCTGCCAAAATGGTATATGAAAGGGTAAGGGGTCAGACCTCAGGGCGGAGCCTCCCCATATTAAAATTTGTTAAGTACCCCCCTCCCCGGGGCTGTGGTCTCTCCCCTGTACAAGCTCTGTTCATTCCCATATCCAATCACAAGAGTGTCTTTAGGCATGATGATGAAGTTGGTCCGACAATGGGCTTCCCACAAGGTTTGGCCCATCGTTGTCATACTGCCATTGCTGGTCCCCATGTCACCACCTGAATCGTTGACTGTTCAGTTGTCTGTGGTTTCTTTAACATATTGAGTTTTTACTGGAGAAAGGAGTCAAGCTGTTATCCAACCCCCTATCAGGAGGACTAGGGCTGCTTTAATCACCTCTTGCAACAAACTGCAGCGAAGTTGACGGCCTATTATAAGAGACCTTAAGCACCATGAGCCACGATGACGGCATACCGGAAGCACATTTTCTGTTCCGGTAATGCGCAGAAACTAAATAACTGATTAAAATCCACCGTTGTCCGCACGTTGACAACGCCACATTCACTGTTTTGACGTAGTGTCGACAACATCGTAGTTCATTGCAAAGTTTTTAGTCCTTTTCTTTGATTTATCGTTTTTTTTTTCTTACGACGCATAAAGAAGTACCTTTCTGGTGTTTGCTGTTAAAGTTTTTTGAGGAGAAATTCTACTATGAACATCCCTAAGGCAGGAAAATGCGCTAGCACAAGCTGCTAGTTGGCAAATTCACAGAAAACCGCAAGCTCAAAGAAATCCACTTGGTAAGATCTATTACATTTGTATCTTCTGTGCTTTAGTTTTCACTGATCCAGTTTATGAACTGATTATTTGACACTTGAACCCGTTAGTCCTTTCAAGAATACAATAATGAATTGATTATTTGAATATTGAACTCACTCGTTTGATCCAAGAATACGGCTAACAGGTTCCGTTTTCGAAAAATCAATTCACTATTGCATTCTAGAAAATACTAGTAGGTTTGAACCTACTAGTCACAACAGCGAATTGATTTGTCGAAAACGGAACCCCATTAGCCGTATTCTTGGATCGAGCGAGCAAGTTCATAATTGCATTCTTGAAACAACTAGCGGGTTCAAGTTTCAAAAAATCAGTTCATTCATGCAATCTTGAGGGGTACGCTTCACCTAGTTTGACTGTAATATGCGGTGTCGGAGATCAGGAGTGCCTCAGCAACAGAAGTCACAGAACGAAGAGCATTTTTCTTGACTCGAAATTCAGCTTTACATTGTACAGGATCCATGGTTTCAAGGTCAAATTCTTCGTAGTGTTTATATATAAGGGAAGCTAGGGTTCTTTGAAACGTTTTTCTTCAATAAAAGGACGAATTCTTCATCGTCTATTGTTTCCTCGTTTTCAAGGTATTTTCGAAGTGGTATCTTTTCTGAAAACTGGCGGGATTAAGTTGCCGTTGCAGTGTTGCTTAACATGCTTAGGCGAGTGAAACACAACGCTGGTCTCGCCTCAGCCTTTACGCGGATGTGCCGTCCCTGTCGCCACCTCCCGTCGCGGTGCTTAAGGTCTCTATTAACCCCAGGACCCACACGAGTAGCAGTACTTTGGTACTCTCTTGTAAATGTGTAGTTCCCAGTGGCGGATCCAGACCTTGAGCTAAGGGGTTGGTTGTAGAAGATATCCTATCACCCACCCCAGGGACGGTATTTAACATTCTAAGACAGAGAGTGGTTTCAAAAGCCAGAGTTTTTAAGGGAAGTATAAACCAAGGGATAGGAGGTATCCAAACCAAAAAATATGGATGTGGAGGGCGATGGCTATTTTCTAGAAAACACAATTTGACTTTGCCTTAGTGTTTCAAATAAAAATATGTTACAATCTGTTTCATTTATGTTTCACTTTAGAATAAGGACCCCTGCTCAAATAAGCTTCCTAACCTGTACTCAGGCATTCTTCCTGCAGCGAAGTAAAACAAGAATGAATGCCACTCTCTACTCTTTTGTTGAGAGGTCAATTGTTAGGGAGTGATATTTAAACTGAAGATCACAAAGTGATTATTACTCTGAATCTGAGGTGTATCACATGATATTTTCTGAACGATGGTGAGAAATGCCTCATGTTAATCTCCTTAGTTAAGGACGGTGCCTACTAAAAACAAAGGTTTTTGCGCCAAGTTAGGACCACGCAATTTTTCGAGATAATTAGCCTTGAATCCCAACAAAAATGCTGACATCAGCATTTTTCTGAAAAAAGAGGGAAAGGATATTTCTTCACAGATTTCCTTGGAATTCGCCTTTACATAAAGAAATGCAAACATGTTTTAAAAAATCTTTAAACTACTTGACAGATGGTAACATTAAAATCAATTTTGGTAGTTTTTGATGACAAAATCGTTGCAAAAGCGCTTTTAGCGTCTCTGACAGCCCTACTCTGGCTCAGCTAAAATACAGTCTGAATACCTTTTGTTCACAACCAGAAATTAATCACATGTTGAATAGACTTGCCACTTCCATTTCGTAACATAAAATGTAGGGGTAACCACGCGTTTTTTAAAGTTATTGATCTTTTTTGAAAACTTTCGCGGTGCCCATTACATTTTTTCCATCACCTCCCCAGTAAATAAGACATTTGCGTTTTTGCGCGCGCACTACGCCATCTGCAGATACATGTTTACAGTTGGATTTCAGTGTAATTTTCGAAAGATAACAGCGAGGTTTTCAGCTGGAAGACGTTAACAGTTAGTGGTTAGCGATATCCTGCTATTTTGATGTTCCTGGTTTAAGTACTGGTTCAGCAGGAAAATTTTGCTTTAATTTCAGTCGTGTAGTTGGTGGCGTAGTTGATTGCGTCAGTGTCAACCCTAGCACGCGCGCGCTTAAACCATGGCTTGCGTGATGCGCAGAACATGTGCGCACTAACAAAAGTAGGCACCGTCCTTAATCAAGAGATTACCGGCAATTCCATGACTTTTTCACTTGAAAGTAAATTTGACCTTCAAAATAACTAACTTGAATAACATATCAAGCCAACACACAGCTATGCAGTCCACTACATATCGCCCGGGGGGGGGGGGTACATGCAGTATACATGACAGGGGGTCTGATGGAGCTTCCTACAGAGCATCCAAAAAAATACGGGAGCCTGCAATTTCATACCCAAAAAAAAATACCTGGCATTAAAACTTCTTACCAAAAAAAAGTTCACATTGCTGGAAAAAAAGTTTGCATGAATAATTTGCTGATCCATTGATTGCAACAAAAATTTCCCTTGGAGATATGCAAACCCAAAAAATACACATTTTTAAAACACCTAAAAAATACATAACAGATCTTTTAACCCGCCAAAAAATTACAGATGGTGTAAATTTGCATCCCATACAAAATCTGTTTGACCCGCGTCATGTATGCGAGTTTGAACCCACCCCCCACCCCCCCACCCCCCCCCCCCTCTGCCAACTACCTGTGACATATGGTAGAAAGATTTGAGAATCTGGCATCCAAAATTGCGGGACCAACTGATCAAGGCGGTTTAAATTTCTCGTAGAAATCCAAGTTATGAAGAAAAAGTTATTTGTAGAGACGACAGAATAACAAATCACCTAAGTATATGGCGTTGAATCCAGGATGATCGTGTCTAATTGTTTTATCAAAATGATCGAAATTCATCCCCATTATATTCTCTCACGGGCTAAATTAAGTCAAATGAACGGCTTAATCCTCAAAATTTGAAAAGACTAGAAAATTCTTAAGATATTCGAATTAATTAAGATACAAAAAATACAAAATTTATGGTTGATGTGCAAAGCAGCTTTGTTTGTATCCAAGGTGTAAAAAGCATGGCTGCTAAATGGTCGTCTGACTTCATATAAAAGCCTAAAATGCTGTACAGCGATACTTAAAGTTGAGCCTTAACCTGAGAAAAAAAAACTGTTCAAATAAAAACAGTTTTCAAGTAGTTAATTTAACCACACATTTCACCCACTGTCGATTGTTTTTAAAACAATTCCATGTCCTCGGTTTATTGTTTTCGATTCATGCAGTTAGGACTAGCGCACGGAAGTACAAATGACCAACGTTAACACAAAACCAGCAAAACACATGCATTTGAGGTATATGCAAAATATTTTGTACACAATACGATCCCAATTATTATACGCCAAGGATTACACGAAGATTCACTGGCCAATAACACTGACAAAAGATAAGTTCAAACGCGATTCCGATCCTACCTCACTCCGTTCGCGGGCTGCCGCCATTTTTCCGTTCCGCACTGAGCGTTACGTGGTTTATCCTCGCTTGTGTTGAAGGAACGTCATGTTCTCGATCGAAAAGCAACGCCTTGTTTACTCGTCATTACAAGTTGTAAGTCGATGCGACTACAGATTAAACCGCAGCCATTTTCAGTTATGTTTGCCCAAGAACTTACATGGATCTTTGGCGTAAACCCGTCTCCAAGGAGAATCGAATCTTGCTATGCATAATTTATGATTGGCAGTTCAAGTGAGCAAATATTACCGCAGAATTCACTTATTCCCGCGGCCTTTTAGCCTTAACTCTTTGTCTTAAGTACAGTGTTGTTATCATCTTTAATTAACGACCGATTCCAAATTATCCGCATTGAACGAAGACGAAAAACTATTATGATTCTGTTGAGTTGATCCGGTGTAATTATTACCCGGGTCAGTATGTCACGCTTTATTAAGTTCATTTCCCGCTTTGTTCCAATTTATTGTCATTTTCAAATAAAATCGAAATGGACAATTTATTCCCTAATCCAGCAAACAATAAGTTCTTTATAAAGCAGTTCTTGCGTCATTTTTAATACCGTGCGGCGAATATAACAAGCTCAGGAGGTTGTGACGCCACAGCAGTACAAGTCACAAAACATAACTCGATGTTTCTACTTTGTTTACAAAAAGCCCGAAAGAGAAGTTGATGAGGGCATTAAAAGTAACTTGTAATCATTGCAAGAAAAAAGAATGGATTCAGTGCTTTCTTTTTTGCACAAGAGATAACGCGAGTGAGCGCTAACAATTTTCCAGCCAGTTACAGAAATGTGCGTCCATACTTATTTAATACTTTATTCGTTCGGCAAATATATTTTATCCATCTACATGTATTGTCTTGTTCAGGGTCATTTTTAATGGGTTAAAGAGATAAGTAAATTTGCCTGCGGGAAAAACTACCGTTATGTGCATTGACGGGACGATTCCAATGGACTGAACTACAAAATAAGGAATACTGAGACAAGCAACGTGACTCCCAGCGTGACAAAAAAAATGTGTCACGACTTCTTTGAGCCTGGCACAAAGATTGTGTGACACAGCACTTCTCGATGTATCAAAATTCACCTTAATAGTGAGGTTTAAAGATGATTTCCAGTCCGTTTCTGCGCGAGTCTCAGAACCTAATGTTTATAAACATTACAAACGGCTCACTCGATGGAATGCGAATCAATGTTATTCGTTAAGAATCACATACCTTATCTTCGAGACCTTTCAAACTCTTTTCCAACAGCTTCATTGATTTTCACAGCTGTGAGTTTTTCATACAAGTGATATATCAGGAAGAATGAAGCATAAAAGCTTTTGCGTCGAAAATGGCTTCGACTTGAAAGTTTGAATTTGCTTCATGTAAGTAGATGCGAAATGCTACATTTTGTGACGTCTTACATGAAACAAAACAAAAGTCGTAAACAAACTCTCCAGAGTGCGCAGTACGGACTGGAAATCAGCTTTAAACGACCACAAACAAAAGAATTGAAAAAAACATGGCCATTACTGCCAAACTGATTTTAAAATATTGAAAGCAGTCTATTGGTTTGCATGAAACCTACTTGCAATTCAGGGCAAGAAATGACATGCAATTATGCAGTTTCAGAGTAAAACCAACAAACCAAGGGAACTGGCATCACTTGGTGTGAAACTTTTAATGAATTCATTCAAATATTTACAATACACTACTCAGTATAATGGTAGATTTAACTAATTACCTAGACCAGCTAGATCATGTAATTGTGAAGAGGTCAAATTCCTAACGCTACAATTTCCCTGACTGCAAATGAATAATTTAAATTAAGTTTTAAATTGTGCTGTATTTTTGCTAACTTTAATTTTCTAATCTGGTGTGAAAGTCAACACATTATGATTCTTTTAACAGTCAAATGCTCCAGATACTTTAGCGACCAAAGAAAATCACACACCATCACTTCAATAATAGCAAAATGGGTGCTGTCGGCAGCAAGGAACAAAGTAATTTGGTCTAAGAAATCTTATTTGTTGATTGAACTGTGAACGGTCAACCTCTCAAACATGCGAACTTCAAGGAACGATCCAAGTATCTGTACCACAGAGTTGTCAAGAGTTTTTTTAAACTCAGTGATATAGCATCATTCTTATAGGATAGTGTCTGTTCTTTGTGTCATAAGAGGATTTTCAGAAAACGAAGGAGACTTTGCTAAGAACCTAGTGACCTACACTCACTGGAAGGGTGTTCAACTAAAGTAGTTTGACATGTACTGCCATCCTTGACGTGCGTTTGAAAGCTACAAAATACCTTTGCCATCCTTATTGTTAATATTGCAGGCGCCAGCGTGCGAGCCTCGTGTGCTAAACTAAATTGACATCTTGCATGCCGTTGGTTTCAACCTCCAATAACTGTTGCAGTTGCTTGGATAAGTCAAGTTTTGATAATATATATTATATCGCTTGGCAACAGCAAAAATAGTAATATTCAAACACAAAATATTTGTTAAAATGCCCCTTCTTGCAACTGACCATGAATATTTCTAAGGAATGCACCATTTTCATT
>JAHPZR010017957.1:0-15914 GCA_019787425.1 Platygyra sinensis | reverse complement strand
TTTTTTGCGCAGAGATACTATTTCAAGGAGGGTGGAACATTTCACTGAGCAGCATTCATTGTAAAGGGTTTCACTTCTCAGTGATTTTATTAAGAAGAGTTCTGCGAACGCGCGCGAACGAAGCAGGCCTGTTGTTGGTTTTGAAAATTACCAAGGAAGGTTGAAGCGTCCCAACATTTACTGTGCTGCAGTCACAGTTTATAGTTGTGATTAAAGACTGGCAAAATGTTCTTGTGTTCGTCTGTCTCTTGACCTGTAGCTATGAGCAGATAAAATTACATTTGATTTCAATGTTACTGTGCAAAGAATCAAACAAAGAACAAAGGGAGCGGTAAGAAGGGGTCCGTGGTCCGTGAACCACGTGGGTAATTTGCGCACGTGAAACGCAATCAAATGGTTTTCTAGAGCATTCAAATGGTTTTTTCCCTTCAAACATAAAACTTCTCTTAAAGGTCATTCGATTTCATTTTTCCGGTTTGAAGCGCTTCAACATCTTGAATGCCGTGGTCTTTCATTTGTTTCACAGACAAAGAAAGAACTAAACAGAGGTTGAGGAGTGAAGAAACAAAAGACCAAACCGGAACGTTCGTCGGGAACAAACGGTTCCATTTCAATGTCAGACATATGGTAGTCAGTTTCGCGTCAAAGCAAGAGAATGAAAAATCGGACAATTAAAGCTCAGAACGTCTACAGAGCAATCGCTTTTCGAGTAAACAAGAAGGCTGCAAGATTCTTGTATCAATCCCAGAAGTGAAGTACATTTAGAAGCCGATTATTCCCCGAGCGAAGCGACAAACTGGGCGGGGGCCACATGTTCGCCCGTCAAAAAGCACGTGTATTTTTCGTTTTGATTCACATGAATCGTATTCACTGAGGGCTTGCTGGTATTGCTTTAGAAATCCAGACCACTTACCGCTAAACATTCTTAACAAATAAGACAAACAAAAGGCGATAACATGGCTTCTCTGGTGCACTTAAAAACAGATCGAATTTAACGAGCCCGATCAATGGGCAACGATATTTTGGGAGCATGGGTTTCGAAAGTAGTTGCGCAACTTAACAAATGACTTGCGACTTATGTGTTCCGAATAAGCGTTTTTCACTTCAAGATCCAATCTTCTGTTGAAGAGATTTACTCTTCGTCTTTTAATTCTAATTTAAGGGATTTCCGCTCTCAGACTCACTTGTTGAGAACATCTGCACTGCATGTAAGCACAGCTTTAATCAGGAAAACCTCACAACTGCCTCATGCAGTAAGTAACAATATACATTTTAAAACTCTAGTTAAGATAAATAGCGTGACTAGTGCGGTGTTGCTCATTTCGTCGCACTCCTAATTTCTGTTTGGAATCATCTGATCGTTTTCAAATCCATTTCTAATAGATACGAGTTGACATGTTACTCGTAAAGCTTTGAGGGGTGCTTTGAGAAATAAACGCATCACGACTAAAGAATAGGGAATTTCACCGCTTTTAGAGTATTACTTTTGCGGTGCCCACGATTTCCTAGATATAAAAACGGTAACACTGGTCGCTTTGGACAGCTGTATTTAAATTAAGCGTGCTCTACCGACATTTTTTTCTGTCATTTTTGCTCCAAGACTAAGTATGATCACCGCATATGTCGTAAAAACATAAATCGAACCATACAGAAGTGAAAGCGACACAACAAGGAAGTAAAGTGTAACACCCACACTCCTTTGTTATAGAAACTTAAAATAACCCAGAACGATTGATGCAGATGGTTTAGTGTCAAAAACTAGTTTTATAGACAAATGGTAAATTGCCCAGTGTGCACTTATGGAGGAATATTGAACATTTTAAAACAGGAAATTTCAAGCAATTGTGGTCAGAAGTATAATATAAATGTATAATACTGAAAAAATCAGTGTTTAATTTCAAAGTTTTTTTTTTCTCGCCCGCGGCAATTTTAAACGTTTCCGACTACAAATCAACGAAATGTCATCCCGCCGTTCGTCTTTTGAAATTGTAGAAAACAATGGGCAATCATCGAAACACGCTGTCCGTTAAAGAATAAAAGCGTGCAAAGTTATTGTTTCCACAATGATTGTTTTGAAGGGCAACGAACAAGATATTTCCACAATAAAGCACAACCCAGGAAGAATCACGCTTCCACGTGGCTACCTCCGCTTGAACAAGTTGCAACGTTTTGAGATTTTGAGATGCCACGTGGAGTATGATTTCATCTGCCAACGACTCAAGGCACCACATCAACGGCGTGTAAAATTAAATACGATCCGATGATGTTAAAAGCTTTTTCGGCAAAATCTAATTGTAAAGAATTGATCTCATTTCCTTACCTAGCGACGATTTCATGATAATTTTCGGGTTGAATAACAATGAAGATTAAAATTTCCCGCCGCAAAAGCCCGCCAGTTCCGGGATCGAAAAAAAGCGGAGGGGAATGAAAAGCGATCGCAAACAAACTTCCCTCGGTTACGGATACAATTTACAGACCGCGCGCGATTTTTTGGCATTTCTCTTTCTCCCCCACAACAACGCAACACGACGCGTCGCGGATGACGAAAGTTGAATGATAAAACATCGGCCCACACACATGAATTGTTGCATCAAAAACTATGAACCTCCAACAATTCCCTCAATCCTACCTGGTATTTCAAGTATTTATTTTTTGGTCTTTTTGATACTCATGTTGCTAAAACTACGCCACGAGAAAGATTTCATACATTCCTAGTGCAGGTGCCTACAAAACGCTGCGAACCGGAAATGAACTGCCATAAACGAAACACAAATGTTATTGTCATGAAAAAACAGAAAATACGTGCCAATTCTTAAGCCATTGGTCACGGACACGATAAAACGCAATCAAGTCAGAACTAACTATCTATTTTCTCACAGAAAAGCCCAGTAATTTGACTAAAACCGCCTCGTAGTTAAGCGAACGAGACCCAAACAAACCAGTACCCGTTCTCAGCCACGCTGTACAGTTCACACAATCTCCGCCACGAGGAGCGAGCGAACAATACTGAATAGATCTAGCAATAAAGCACATGGAAAATGCCAATTACTCTTATCTGTGAGCACTACAGATTTCCAAAAACCTCCCTGCCCTGCAGATTGAGTAAAAATAACGCTTACCTCTCTGGGTTTTGAAACACAAACTTTCTGAGTTTCAGGTCGCGCAAGACAACACCCGATTCGTGACAATGTGCAACTGAACTGACGACCTGATGAAACAGTTTGCTAGCTTCCTCCTCCTTTAGTCTGCGTTTTGTTCTAACGTACGAGTGTAAATCTCCGAAGGATCGCTCAAAAAATACATACGCGTAGGAGTCACTGACCAAAATTTCAATAATCTTGTTGATGCCATCGTGTGGTGGCAAGTGAAAGGTCGGCGCTAGTGTCTCCCGGAATTTATTGACATCTATTATCTTGCAAGCAAGTTCTGTTCTTGTTTCAGTGTCCACTGCTTTGTATAAAGCACTTCCACCGGGACGTTCCAATAAAAGATATTTTCCAACCTTGCATATCTGCGGTAAATCATTTGTTCGCTTCGTCGCTTGATGCGTTATAGTCAAGTTTGGTAATGGCGTAGATTCAATATTTGTTTTGGATGCATTGCGCTGATAGGGATGGTACCGAGCCGTCGAAGAGTTCATTTAAAGCAACTCAATTTTCCTTCAAGTAAACTCTTTTTCGTTGTACGAATAAAGAGAAACGGAGGCGACCAAATCAGCAAAACAAGTCCGTATAGGGCCTTACGTGTATTCCGTTTTTTGCCAAGTAAGATGTATGACGTTGCACGCAAGTGGCGATGTGATGGCGTAAGAGACAACTCGCTGGGACACAAAAATTTGAGTCCTTTCGCCGTGTACTTCGACGTTCTTACCTTTGGCGATCGTTTGGCTCACTGGAAGGCCTTTCTGGCCTTCCTTCTAACAATCAAGGTGGAATACAAGTGCCATGATGGTGTAATACTCAACTCAATTCGATTGTGAAGTTTCGCAACGAAAATTACAAAAGACACATCAATTCAAACTGACGCAATGATGGTTTTGTGTTGGGGCTCCTCGAAGGCCCCCCGCTCCAAATAAGGAACTATGTCGTCATCATCAGGTCATCTGATGCTATTTGCGAGATATGATTGGTTCAACAGACAATAGCTTTTGTTCATTGCGAGTGGACTTTTTCCGGTCGCTTTTCTTTCGATTTTCGCAAAAATTTGCATATTCGTGCAACAACTCATATTCAAACACGACATCAGATGTTCAATAAATTGTATCACGTTGAGAATTGATCGTATTCCGCGGAAGATATAACCTTACTTTGATTTCTTGCCAATGTTTAGGACTAAAATAACTTGGGATCGGAAATTCCTATGTGTTTCAAGTCACAGGATTCGAGCGTGAGCTCGCTATATTTTTCTCATGACGAATATTTGAAAGCTGAGTCAGTAGATGTCACGGAAGTAGATCACAAGACCCGAAACAGATGAATAATAGTACTAATTACTCCATTGGTTATAATCAGAGTCATCAATTCTTTAATCATTAGTTGCTTGGAGGCGGTGGGCTTTGTTATGAATGGAAAGAAAATTTCTAAGAAATAAACTATTAATCCGTGCAAGTGAAAAGTAAAGTACGAGAACGCTTATGAAGTAAACTTGTTCTCGATTATTCTTTTTAAAATACCCCTAACCTTGAGTGGCAGAGTAGGAATTTATTTGCAAAGCATACAGCTTGGAGTGGGAACAAAGCGGCTGCGGGTATGAAGAAAACTTATTATATGGCTAGCTCCGTGAGCGGGCAAGATGAACCAAATCGCGCGCTGTGATTGGCTACCCGAGCGGGCAAGATGGAGCCATCTTGCCCGCTCGGGACTTCCCGCTGTATCCCGCAAGCAAAATTTCACCAAAAGCCATATAATAAATCCTTTATTGACCAAGTTTGTTCGGTCAAGATGGCTGAATATTAGCCTCGTTCTTTTTTTGCGAGTTTATGGACCTCGACTTCGTCTCGGTCCATAAACACGCAAAAAAAGAACTTGGCCAATATCCAGCCATCTTGACCTCACACTTGGTCAATAACCCATACATGATAGTTTTGTTTTGTGACCGAGAGCCAAAAAAATCTAGAAAGTTTTCGAGAGCACTTCCCTCACTACATAACAACCAGAACTAATTGTATTCTTTTTAGTGTGTAAACAATAGAAAATTTCTATTGTAATGCATTAAGCTGCATCATTCGAGATTATTCCAGTCCTCTTTCGATTCGCTTCTTCGCGTTCGTCCTTGAGGAGGCGAAAAAAGAAAAAACCATTGAAGTTTGAGATTTCATTCACACATATAAGTCTTTTTATTTTCGTTTGACATGACTGTTTAATCTTGGCTTACATACCAGCTAGCCCTAGTGGCTGAAACCGTGACAACTTAATCCCATGTTTCACTGTGCGTCTGGTCACGCCATTTCACGTGACACGGTCAAAATGAAACTTCTTCAGTTTTAAGTTTAATTTTGTTTATTTTCATTTGAAAATAATTTGCGGGCGATAACAGTCAGGTTCTCGAGACCTAATATAAAAGGGACGATTTCCAAAAATGGCGTGAAATGTTCTCGATTCATATAAAAAATTGAGTGGCAAAAATCGACCGCATACATGTATGCATAGACGACGGTGTTTCCGATATTCAAAGAAGCCAAAGATATTGTATTTCCCCTCGTGGCCGATCTGAGTTGCTATCCAGGAAATCTTGTGATCAGGCGCACGGACCGCGGAGATCATTTTAAGTGGTAGGGCTAATAAAAATCTGCCCAATACAAACAGACGTTAAGGTCAGTGTTTCGCTATTTATCGTCAATCTTGCATTTGCGCCCCATCTGGAGCCCTAGAAAATAAATCCCAGCAATAAAACCAGCCTCTACTCACCCTTCGCGGTCTCTGAGACGTTCTTTTTTGGGGCGAACGGGGGAAACCCTTTTTCCTGTTCGAACGAAAAAAGAACGCCTGATCACAGGTTGTATCCGGAAAACAACTGATCAACAGGAAACACCTAATGCAAACTCCCCTCGGAAATGATGATCAGCTTGACTGGATGGTCTTTTTCTTTGACCCCAGGGGAAAGATTCCGGATGCCAGAAGATACTGACTGATACACACTTCTTTCAAAAGCTGCCCTCGTAGAAGAAAATTCTAGTTAAACACCAGTCGGTGATGGTGGAAAATACAGGCAAATAGTTGCATAGTACACCCACTAATTGTAATAGGATTTGAAGGTCATCTAATCTCATGGGTTATATAAAGGAACCTTCGCGTTTGATCTTCGGACGGCACCACGAATTCTATTGAACATGTGGCCACGCAAATATTGTAAAAGTGGGCGCCTTTCAACCCTGACTATAAAACAACGTCTTTAATTTATAGGATTCGGCCCCGTTCCGACAGAAAGCGGATCTGTAAAAGTGATAGAAATCTATACGGATAGATTGAGTCAAAACGCTGATTCAACTTTACAAAACCGGGTATCTCTGAGTCGAATCGATCTGATTTGTAACACATCATCTAAAGATAAGGCAGTACGCGGCATCAAAATCAGTATTCAAACATAACCAGATAACAATTCTGTTTATGTGAATATCGAAAATAATAATAATCTCTTTGAACTACTTGCTTGTACTATTTCGAAATCACTGAAATGAAACTGAATTACTGCCGGAAAAAAGCCGAACTGAGTTATTTAAGTGAGTTGTTGCTTTCGAATTTGATAATTCAGTTAATTTTTTTTCTGTCCTATCGAGAATCTATTTATTCCAATAAAATAGCCGAAACTTGGGCAAATGATTTTATAGGTCAACCAGCCTCGCGAAACGTAAGAGTCACGCTGTCTATAAAGTACATAGACGATACATCTAGAAATTGACAACATGTATTATGCCACAGTTTATAGAAGGCGCTCTACGTAATCAAACAAATTCGACGAGGTGTACCGAACAACAATATTAGAAAGATTTTAATTACAATCACCAAGCAACGCAAGGTACACAGTATGGAGGGAAAAGTTGAAAGGATATATATCGACATTGTCTTTTTGCTATATAGTTCTTATTGTACGTGAGTAGTACGTGTACGTGTCGTTACGTGATCGTGCTCAGAATTATGAGTGGTTTTTTTTTCAAGAGCCAAAAGAGTCTCTAAATTTTATGCTAACTTATTCCTTGCACGTTTAACAAAATGACGATTATTATTCCTTTTGGACCGTTTGCATCTGTTAAATTTGCATTAACATCCCGACTACAGACAATCATCATGTTGTTCTACATGGAAAACATTAGGGCCGAGCTTTAAATTTTGGGACCAACATTTTTTTTAACGTTAAATTTTTGATGTAAACGAAAAAACTGTCAATATTTGTAAAAACAACTTTTGCCGCGCAGTTCATCGACAGCACGTTTCGCAGTTTGCACATATTACCACCCACGATTCGCCATTCACGATCTTATGAGTTGTCATTTTAGGATATTGTATCTTGTGTCACTCATCACAAAAGATCTTATTATGTGGGTTCCTTCTGCGGCAAAATTGCGCGGACATGTATCATCGCTAGCCCCAGTGGGCGTTCGTCAAGAAATTACAACGAATTCAGGAGAAAGAAACAAAGGAACTGAGTTGATGTCCCTCATTAATGAAATTAAACCAGATACTTTCTTGCTTGCGTGGCCCTCGCAGAATTTCTTTCAAGGGTCAGGGATCAATGGTTGTCTTTTAAAAGAGCAGCTTTTAGTTATTTCTTTAACACCTACACTATAGGTGAATACGTTCACGGCCGATTGACAACAACAAAAAAATTTTCTGGGCTGACAGTACATGACTCAGCACCACAGAGAAATGTTTGAAATTACTCAAAAGCCCACAGATTGCGTCAATTCGGACCTTGCACATTCGCTCGGTTTAATGGAAAAAACAGACAATCAGTAAATTCGACCTGGGATAAATAAAACCTTTCTACAGTTTCCAGATTAAATCGATCAGCAAAATGATTTTGCTGATCAATTCTATTCTACGAATCAAGCAGCTCTGAAATCAGCGACCCTCGGCCTTCTTTGGATTTATTGATTTTCTTAGTTTATTTTGCACCTGAGCCTTTCAGGGTGGGGGAAGCCACGAGAGTCGTAACCGGTTCGGACTCAACTAAAGCATGTTCTGCATGTGGGTCAATCCAAATTAAAGATATATTCTCAATATGAACAAAGAGAAGTTAGGAAACAAACCTTGTCACACGAACAGAGTGCATATCTGTTACTTTAGGTTTCTGTAGCAATATTTCTACTGCTCTTTCTATCGCAGAGCTACCTCAGAATTAAAGTGCCACTAACCCCAAAAACTTTTTTCCTTTTAATAAAATCTACTAGTTTCCCTGATTTCATCAGCGAAAAAATTATCTCGATTGATAAAATCCTTGCGTTTCTACAGGCGTTTGAACTCGCTATGTTCACGACCGCGAAAAGTGGGTACCAGTGACGTCACTTCGGGAACCGAGCTGAAACACTCAAGAGACTTTCGACTGAGCTCAGAGGGCTGTTAAAACATTTTTGGGTTATTTGTGATTCATATTTTATCGAAACTGAGCAAGATTTTTACGTGAAAGAAATGTATTATCTAGCATTACAAATTGGAGTCTAGCTACGATTTGGACGACTGCGATGTACATTTTTTTTTTCCATTTCGAAGTGCGGGTCGCCAGCGGAGATTCTCGCGTTGTAATTTTTGCCAGGATCAGGATCGTCAATTTGCCGGTCCATTTAGGTTTATATAACGGTACAAGTAATGGCAGTAGAGTTAGCTTACAGCTCTTAAAGAGTTATAAAGATGTCAATGGACACGAAGAGTCGGTAAGTTGGCTTTAAGGAACGTGCAGATTGCGGAGTGTACATTTTTAGATTCACACACTAATGGGCCCTTTGCAGTTTACGATCACATGGTACAAAAACCGCCATGCTGAAGAGCAAACTGCCCAATGGGACCTCCAAAACAAAGCAACTTAACTAAATATTCTTTTGTTTTGGAGGTCCCAGTGGGCGGTTTGCTCTCCAGCATGGCGGTTTTTGTACCATGTGATCGTAAACTGCAAAGGGCCCATTTCCCCCCGAAATACAAGTGAAAATGAGATGCAGTCGTGGTCCACTTCTGTCTACTTCGCCAGATCAATGATTGAAAACAGTTTTAACATGAGAGATAAGCAGAGATGTCGGCAAACAATATCCAACGGCGAGGTAAATTTTCGCTTCATTACTGTCGCCCGACCGTAGTATATGCACAGTCAATTACTGTGTAATTTTAGTATGCACGAACACAAGCTATACAAGTTTGCATATTTAATTTCGTACCACTAAATCATGGCTTATCCTTCGTTAGGATATTGAAAAGAGGTTCAGTATAGTATCAGTTAAATGAACACATTTCTACTTCACTGTTAAATGAACACATTTCTACTTCACCGTTATTTTGAATGAAATGTCCATTTTACGCACGCAAATAACCTGGGAGTTCTCGACTTTTTAGTTACGTTTCGGTTGACTGACAATCGCATGAATTCTTCTTTCAGCATTCTCGTCCCCAGAGCCTACGATCCTTCTGGCCTGTGGTAAGGATCGAGAGCTCTGGCCTGACCCGATTTTCTGAGCATGCGCAGAGTATTCGTTTCGCATTTCAACCAATCAGATTCGCTAGATTTGACGGGAAGTCCGCGATTCGCGGACTTTCGGTTTTGGACGAAACCAGAGCTCTCGATCCCAACCACAGGCCAGAAGGATCGTAGGCTCTGGGGACGAGAATGTTCTTTCAGCACAACGAACTCCGTCGCTAGCTCTAAAATAAAGTCGAATCTTAATCGTTTGATTTACTTTTCTCACATAGTTATAAATGCTTGATACATTCTAAGTTTGAAATTTAGATATATTTCGTTCCCCAAAGACGAAGCTCAAAGAACGAAAGAATTCTGTATTCACTCGGACGTATGGCTATTGAGATACACCGTCGGATTACGGCTTCCGGTGTGCGTGTGTTTCTATAAAAATCCACAAATACATAGCTAGTTCACCAGTTGAGGCTCAACAATCTTAATCGCTTCGTTGTACATGTAGGACGCAGATTTCGTTTACTATTCGTTTAAAAATGTGTCTATTTCGAGTAAAAAAACAGATGCGTTTAGTTTCATGCGATGGACTTGGAGGATCGATTGCTTCAGGGGCACCCAACGAGAAACTTCGATGAAATATCTGTTCGGGAGAGTCTACGGCGTTCTAAGACTTTCGGATAATGCATTGCCAAAAAGCTACTGATTTCTTACTAAAACATCACCTAAAAGATTCGCAACCAGAGAAATGCAGGGAAAAACAGTCCCTTAGATTTTCGGAAGGGATATTTTTAAAATTTCTGGCTCTAAAAAAGGTCGCCTAGCATTTTCGGGTAAGAAAAAAGTTCGCAGAGAAGTTCTTCGAAGGTAACGTTCAGCTAGCAAATTCTGAAATGAAGAGTTCATTCCCTAAAATTTTCGGGCACTTCAATCTCTAGCTAAGAAATCCGAACAGATCAAATTTTTCTAGCTGATTAAAACAACTCTTTAAACAGTCTTTAAACATTACAAGGAGCCCACAAATATCCCTAAGAGGCTTTTTTGCTTAATTTGATCGTCGGTTGCCCCTGTTGCTTGCGCTTGGAATAGTCAGATGGCTTTCAGCTTATCCCAAATTCGCGCCGTATGCAGTACCATGAAAATGTCAAGCTTTCCGCTAGAGATAGAGAAGAATATACAGGCCATGAAAAGCTATAGGTCTTTATAGTACCGGCGAACCCGAGATCGAAGAAATCCTCGACGGCTCCCCGACTTTCGCTTCGCACAGGTCTTTTTCTCGTTTCTGGTCGAGTTTCATCGAGATAGAGGTATCGGATGAAGAGGAATACTCTATCCTGCGTATCCTGTATTGCTATAGTCTCCAACAACACATCTTCCTTGCATTCTGCAACGATTTTGACACACACTATCGCATGCTCGCATATATTCTTCTCAGAAAGAAAATATTGTTATTCCCGAAGTGACGTCAGAAGCCAACTCGTCCCATTCTCCGCTATTCCTCGGTCGTGAACATGGAAATGTGCAAAATTATGAACTTTGAAAATTCGTAGAAAATTAACAAAAATAGCTACAACGATAATTTTTTCGCAGTGGTGATCAGGAAAAAAATGAAATTTATATTAGCGAAAAAAAATTTGGGGGGTTAGTGGCACTTTAAGCATGACTGTACTTATCTATTCTTGGCTTACACTGTCACGCAATAAAAATATGTCAAAAACAGGAGCCATTACCGAAAATCATTCAGTGGATAAGTCAAGAAATTGTAATGTTGTAGGAGATTGATAAAGAATTAGTCTATGCTTTTCCTTAAATTAAACCTCAGATATTTGTCGAAATATTTTGCACAGATTTACAGAGCCCAGTATCAGGGCCGCATCCAGATAAAAATATGAGGCAATACCCATGAAAAACTTATAACTGAGGCAATCGGTCCATGATATGGTTAAGTTCTCTTGCTAGGTATTTAGAGTGTTTATGACGACTATTAGCAACAAAAGCGAAAGAAATGACGGAGTCAAGTGCCTCGCGGTTGGCGTGTTACTGGCTACGGCCCTAATTGAGGCCCGTTTACACAGGCGATTTTTATCGCGGCAACTCGATGCAATTTTCGACCCATTCTCCGTTAAACTCGGTCGTGGACCAAAATGGCGGCAATTTCACGTACTTTGACGTGCCATAGAAAATCAAAGATTTAACCAAATCGAAAAATTTTTGCTGCTAATTACTCCACAAAATAAGCTTTATTGTTTTAGCGAAAAAAAGTTTTTGGGGTTAGGTGCACTTTAAGTTGCAACTTCAAAATCGCACGTGTAAACTAGGTGCGATTTTCAGTGCGATTTGTCGCAGCGATATCGCAGGTGTTTCGAACATGTTTGAAACTTGATGCAACTTAAGCGCGACAAAAATTGCATCGAGTTGCCGCGACAAAAATCGCCTGTGTAAACGGGCCTTTAGGGAGCCACCATATTGTTTACCTCCGTGGTACACCAACATGGCGGCCGGGAAATAGTGTAAACATCTAAAACGTACTTTGGCTATCTAGGTAACTGACTATCTGTTCTGAAAAAACAAGCACTTACATAAGCACTTCTCCCTAATACTTTAACTTCTGAATAGGGTAAAAATCCCGAAATAAACATAGATTTTTCGACAAACGAGTTCGTGATTCAGTCTGCCACGCACCGTCATAACTCTGAAACACAAAATGCGCTGTTTCACACACGAGACAAGCTGCTGATCTGAAAAGTTGTAAACATGCAAATTTAAATTCACCCCTCTTAAGCCTGATGAGGATAAAAAATTTGGTGGCTCTTAAGTGCTGGATTTTAGAAAATAATGACGTCACGTGCAAGCCAAGAATATGCGCCTGGGCGGAGAAAGGCACTGTAAAGCGGCCTTCACACGGCAAACTAAAGTTGGCAAACTCGTGTTGGCAAACTCGTGTTGGCAAACTCAAGTTGATGTGTGTGAACGGCACAAAAACAGTCGACAAACAAGTTGGCAAACTATTGGCGACAAATAGAACTTGCCTCTATTCCGCCAACTTTTTCGCCAACTTTTTCGTGTTGGTAAACTCGTATCTGACGTGTGAACGGTTGGCCAACATGTGTTGGTAATTTTCAACCAATCAAAACGAGCTCTATTCACGTGATATATTTGCGTGATACTTCAAAAAATGGGGGACGCGAGTCAACACTTTTTAAATTTAATATCAAAGCGGTTCACAATTGTCCGGCTGTTCGGGACGTTTCATCTATAGCCTACAAAGATACTAAAAACAAACAAAACAAAATGGAGGAGCGCGCGGACAAACTTGGTTTCGTCCAAACCTTTCTAATTCTCCACCGCTTTCTGGTTCTTCTCTTCTTATCCTCTGTTTCACTATTGTACGTGATTGAAACTGCACTAAAAAGCGGCCATGTTGGAAATTGCCGTGTTTGTTATTTGCCACGAGTTTGACGTGTGAAGGAACGAGTTTGCCAACTTTTTGAAGTTTTCCAACACGAGTTTGCCAACTAAAGTTTGCCGTGTGAAGGCCGCTTGTCTTGTCCAGGCAGGAACACAACACAATGCCCCTAGCCAGGGCTGGTGAGCCAGGATCGCTCGATCCCGAACAAAGGGAGAATATCACCTTTGAAATATAAGGGCCATGATCTCAAAGAAGAAGCAGATCATTGGCTAAGCTTGTTGCTTTTGTGATTTTCGTTATTCTATTGTTTACAGAAGCTACCTCGTGCCCATGCACGCGTCCCTGTCCCTAGCTAGTCTTTGGAAGACGAACTGCTCAGTGTTTCGCCGCCTAAAGGCCGCCGCACACTAGCCGATTTTATGGTAAGGTAGGTAGGTAAAGTCTGCATACGAGCCAAGTGGCTCATCAGGCCGGAGCTTATCCCGGTTTCCTTAGCATGAAGCGACTGAGAGTATTTTTACTCCCCCCTGAATGGGATGCTAGTCCATCGCAGGGTTACCCCCCAGCATTAAATTCGCCGGTACCCATTTATACACCTGGGTGGAGAGGGGCACTGTGAGAGTAAAGTGTCTTGCCCAAGAACACAACACAATGTCCCAGGCCAGGACTCGAACCCGGACCACTCGATCCAGAGACGAGCGCACTAACCATGAGGCCACCGCGCCTCCCACCCAGCCGATTTTATGTCGGCCAACAAAAAATCTTCACTTGTCGGCTAGTGTGCGGTGAATTCAGACAAGTCTGCGACAAGATCGAGGCTTGTCGGGCGCTATCTGACAGTGCTAGATCTCAAAACTGATCTTGTCGGGCCTTGTCGGCTAGTGTGCGGTCGACCAAGACAATTTGTCGGGGCTCGCGCGTACCTCAACCAATGAGGAATTGTCATAAGAGTCACATGACCCGGTCCCAAGCTTAAACGCGGTTAGTCGCGACAGAAAAATCGGCTAGTGTGCGGCAAGCTGATGTCCCGACAACTTTTAACTCGATTTGACCCCGACAAAAAATCGGCTAGTGTGCGGTAGCCTTAATCAATGAGCTCAGCGTCTCCTGCGATTCCCCGCCTTTCCGACGAAATTCAGCCAAGGCAAAAGCGTCTGGCAATCCACAAGGCAAGCCGGCAGAAGTTGAGTGACAGCCGGGGACGAAGGAAACCGATACTGGTTTGCAGAAAAAATAGGCACTCAAAGGAGCGAGTGCAGCTAGCTAGAATCGATTGACTAGTCTTTCATGATTACCCTGTGTCTAGTTCGCCAGACGCATATCTGCCGTGTCGAATTCAATTACACAAATTAGATTTGACAGAATTAAAATTCGACGTCTGAACCGGCTGCTGCATTTCTGCCGCACGTTTGACTCGTCTTGTCGCATTATCCGACAGAAATGTTACAGCAATTCAAACGTCGAATTTCTGCCGTGTTGAAACTTATTCATATACATTATGTTAATGTATTGAGCATGCGTAAATTTGGTTCAGCCAAAGAGAAAGAAGAAACTTGGCCATTCTTATCCCAATGCAACCTGAACATTTTGCAAAACAAATTGCTGCATTGTGAGCCTTATCTTTCTCGTTCCATTGGCGGATACTTTATCACAAAATTTTAAGTCCTTTGTCCCTCAGTATCGTCTCGTCCGTCATATTGAATAATCTACGTTTAAAATATTTTCTGCCAACCGACATACCCGAGAGTATTTATTCTGAATTAAGTTCGACTCAAGTGCGACGTATGAATCGACTGTCGCATTTCTGCCGCACTTAATGGAATTGAATTCGACGAGGCAGAAATGCGACGTATGAACCGGGCCTGAGAAAGAAGGCTGTCTGCAATTGATAGGCAGGTCGACTTTCTTGACGCAAGGCGTTTACAGAGAAAGAGGTGCTGGTGAGCAGAACCTTACAGGCAGATTCCTCATGGTTCTCGGGAATGAAGTAGAGCATTTTCTCTTGAGTAGAGGCCTGGTGGTTAGTGCGCTCGTCTCGGGATCCAGTGGCCCGCGTTCGAGTCCAGGCGGCCCGTTTCTCGAAGCTCCCGGTAATTACCGGGCCCATAAAGCTGTTTTGTTTTCCATTCCAGATGGGAGTTTCAAAAGTTTTGAATATTATACAGTAAAGTTATTAGCAAAAGAAACAAAATAGAGATTATTAGATTATTATTTATTTTATTATTGGCAAGGATTTGGATTTGAGTTTCATCTGAGGTCATCACCATCTTAGTGAGTATATGGATGTCAGTCGACCAGCTGATCATTTCATAGCTTGCTACACCGTGCTGATGAGACCCAACAAGGTCGAAACAGCTGTCCACGGTTGCAATTGTTGGCTTTCAGTTTGGACTCTATCTTGTCGTTGCCCCGTTAAGCTTTTTACGCAGTATCAGCCTTGCATCGTTGTTTGTTACTTTATTAGAGTTCAGAACACACCCTACTTTTCTTGAGAGTTTGATTTCAAAATCTGCTTTCGGGCCCGTTAAGCTAGTTACCGGGTCTTTCGAGAAACGGGGCCCTGGTCGGGGACTCGGCATTGTGTTGTGTCACGCTTGGGCAAGACACTAAACTTCATGGCCAGCTGTCCTTCTATTCTCTTTCGCTTCGCTCAGCCGAATAGAAAACATTTCTATTATAAGTAGAAGAGACAAGCGGTAACAAACAAATAGTGTAATACAGAAAAATTACAAGCCAAGGAATATAAGAAAAAGTCACACGCTATTTAAAACAACAATAAAACTGAACAATAAGGAAAAACAGCCTCGAGTAAACTGGTCGGGGTCAAGTGGTGTGATATTCACAAGGAGTGGTATATAAAGGCCTAATTATCCCAGTGGCAACTAATACCAAGCAA
>JAHPZR010017953.1:55000-61711 GCA_019787425.1 Platygyra sinensis | reverse complement strand
TTCGAAATGGTTACTTTTAATGTTTTTTTTAATGAATTTTCCACTTATTTATTTATGTTTCAGGTTTTACGTGGCTCTACACAGCCCAGTTCCGAGTAAAAAATAGAAGAGGATCTAATGAAGTCCAACGTCCGAA
The DNA here is from genome assembly GCA_019787425.1 of Platygyra sinensis. Taxonomy (NCBI): domain Eukaryota; kingdom Metazoa; phylum Cnidaria; class Anthozoa; order Scleractinia; family Merulinidae; genus Platygyra; species Platygyra sinensis. The sequence continues at coordinate 61,575 of JAHPZR010017953.1, read as the reverse complement.
GAGATTAGTTTATGCTTTCAAATCGAGGACAATGCAAAACCTAGGCCGGTTTTATCTACAATGAACGAAACAGTGGTCATAATGTGTTGGTGAACAAATTGAACTTAAGCCTGTTCGCCACAAAACAAAACCATTAAATAAACATGTAGACTATTTTATTAGGTAGAATTATTATCTATTCCTTTTCTTACGCTTTTAACACAGAAGCGGCATCTTTATGCTACCCTCTCGACCAATAATTATTTTGGCGTTAAGTTTTTTTTTTACACCCGGTCAAGGAAACGTTGAATTATTTAGTACAGTAGTGGTAAAACGCTTTTTTCCTATAATGAACTACAAAGACCTAAAAATGAACATTCTGACGAAGTATAATTTCTATTTCAAAAATTTCATGTATAGCAAGATATCACAATCTCTTGTATGTAATCACGACATTTAAACAATTGATTTGTTTAGCTGTCTTGCAAACTACACTACTTGAAATCCATGCGGTCTTTTGTGAGGATTTAACCTTTGAAGCAATCAGGCGTAACTTAATATCTACGATGCAAAGGTAGTGCTAAGTATCCATAACCCTATTCTTTATCTGTTTATTACAGCAGAAGACATGTCGTGTCAGTATATAAGAATTATATAATGTACCTGTTCCTAAACGCTCTTCCGTGGTAGAGGAATAAATTTACGATGAAACTGGGCCTAATGCGCTCTCAAAGATCACCATTTTCGACCCTTTGATTTTTATATTTTTGGGACAATTGTTTGACCATTGGCAAAAAAGGTTCCCCTTCCTCCCGGACGAACAACTGAATGTTCGCATTTTCCATTCTTGAGACGAATAAGGTAAATATGTTGCAAACCATACCCTTGATATGCAAATAAGGAGTGCGCAGCCATTCACCATACCTATCTGTATCCGGTTTATAAGGAACAACAAAGATACGATAAAAGAAAACAATCTGCGTTTTACGAGGACTACGTTTTGGCCTGGCTTTAACAGTGAAGATTAACCAGTTTGCAGATGTGGTTACAAAGGCAGCACATTCTCCTCCATTACTTTAAGACCCTGAGTGTTAGTTTAGTCTGCGGCTCGAACCCTCAACTTCCCGAACAGCACTCTAGCACTCTATCAACTGAGCTCACCAGCCCACGGTAAAAACCACCAGAAACATCATCTGATTTTCCTATAACGATGGGCATTTATTCATACCTTGTTTCCCGTTACTGCCTTCGCAAAAAAATTACTAAAAGGATGCTTTCGATATTGCAGTACAAAACACCTTTTGCAATTGAATGGACTACACTGGATGAAAATATATTGATTATCGACAGGCTATGCCCTTTGAACCTTTTGCGTTATGCCCTTTGTGCCCTTTACGCCAGCCCGCGCTATGGTGATGAGCGAAAGTGGTGATTTTGCTGTTGCTTTTCTTATATATACATGTACCTCTCGAAACTGATTGATAATGAAAAAAAAAACAACGCGCAAATTCTCCCGCCAATACTAACTCAGTGGTCAGCTCTATGAAACCTGCTCCAGGATTTTAGACATGGTCGTTGTCCATGTCACTCTCAAATACTTTTCGGAATTAATAGAACTAAAGACACCAGAGAAGCTAACAAAATTTGAGGCTTTTATCTCTAACATTTTTTCCTCATGATAGAAAACTGGACCGTCACTCACATTAAATGAAAGCCAAGCACACGTCCTGCTCGATACAAGGTTGGTTTACCCATGCAACTGCGTAAAGACAAAAGCATATCATGACATGAGTGAGGAAACAATTTTTGACGGATCAGTGCAGCTGTACCTTCAAAGTTAGTGCGTGTAAATAATTCACCTTCCTGTCAATGTTAAAGAAATATTTTGCCGCCTCTAGAAAGTTTGTCAATGCAATTTCCATCTGCTGAATTAAAATTTTAGAACGTTAGGGTTAATTTTCCATGCTTTTATGTAGTCTTAAGCTTATTTCACAATCACCAGTCTCATCGGTATGAATATTCTTCGCATTAGGTCTTTGTTCAAGAGTATTGACCTAGGAATCCAAATAGATAATTTGAATTACAACCTTCAAACTAATAAGAGTTATATCAATTTATTATTATTTTTTTATTTCTTATTTTCGCGAACGGAGCTAAACCCTTTTTTCTCCTTTACTAATATTTCAAACTGAAAATAATTATGACAACCAAAAACAAAATAACTATAAATAAACACAGCCTTGATCCACATTTGGACGGCTGATCAAATGTTACTGAAACAGCCGTTTGCACTTCAACAGCTGTTCATCCGTTCTTAGATGACGGGTAGCTACCAAAATTGATTCTCCGTTCCACACGCTGCCTTAATGTGACGTCTATGACAAACGATCAAATGCTAACATAACATCGTTCGAGTAGGCAAGCTATTTTCTAATTGGTCAGTTCAGCACCTACTCTGGTATTTAGGCTAAAACAAACCACTTGTTCCTTACACTTTCTTTGTGTGCTATCGGTAGCCGAAGAACAGTTTCGTGACACTTGTAACATGAAGATTTTGCTTCTGCTTGGTGCGCTTTTGACTGTCAGCCTTGTGCTGGGCCAGGAGCCACCGGGACCACCGGAGCCACCAGGGCCACCGGAACCACCGGGACCACCGGAACCTCCGGGCCCGTCCGGAACCACCCGGACCGCCGGAAAAACATCCTTTGAAGGTGAGTTGGAAATAATGAACATGCCAGATACAAAAGATAGTTATTGAGTGACCTCTCGCTTCCAAGAAAGATCGCGTATTTGTTTCGAAAGTATAAGGTTTCTCTGCTTTTCTTCCCTTCTAGTAGTAAAATGTAAATGCGAAGAAAAGAACATCGAAGAACGAGAATTCATACGTGACTCTTTACCACATTTCTCTTGAGCTTAAATTAGTCCATTTATCGTTTTCAAGCTTTGCAATAACATTGCATTGTGCATTACAAAAATATCCGGGTAACAACCGAGTCTTATCTAAGTTGTGTTGTTTATTATGTTCACTCAGAATACCATTAAATGATTAATTTCTACTCAATAATTTCTGTTTTATTTCATCCTCAGTTAAAAAAAAATGAGATAATTCATTCCAGCCGGGCCAAAATTAAGTGAATGCCACTTAACATTTTTATGTAGCAATGCCTGGAAGAGTGGAACATATGCGTCGGTGAAGAAGAGGGAGGTTTCGGATGTTTGCCAAAATATTACAAATGCTTGAATGAGTACACGGTAAGCAGCGGAACAATTTTAACTAAGATTATCTTATAACTAAGCTCCCAATGGTCAGTTGTGACACCCCTCTGTAACAGACCTGGTGAAACCCGACCTGGTAGGTTATTTTGCCCTGCCTGGTGGAATTTTGACCATCCTGGCACCTGCTGTTTTTTTGAAAACTCCCTGGAGAATTTTTTCCTCCCTGGTGTAGAATGTTACTTTCCCTTGTGAGGCGTGCTCCCCTACAAGAAAAAAAAAACTGTAAGTATTGTGATAAGAAAACTCTGCTCCCCATGAAAAACTACGACATTACAAATCAGATGTGCTACGCGAAGTAAGAAAAGAGTCAACTAATGGACGTCGTTCACATACCATTTTATGATGACAAACTCCGAAGGCCCTAATTACCTCCGCGCTTCTTTTAGATTCTTGTCTACACTACATATCATCCTTAAAGTTTTCTTTGTTACTCTTGTGGTACACCCATGCCGCTGTGTTTAAGACGGCCGAAGGGCTCATGAGACGAAATTTTAAAAGGAGATCACAGTCTGAGGCCAGTACAAACTCTACCCTTTTCCTGAAGTCCACAGTATTCGATATACTGTAAAGCTTGGGATGATCTCTTACATAGCAACTGAAATAGTCAGCAAAACACTACTTTTTTCGTGGTCCGATAAACAATAGGATTTCGCATGGAATAGACAACAAACTGAATGAAACATAGTGCACAAATTGTCACCTTGTCTCAAATTATCTGCCACAAAGATTAGAGCCCCTGAAACTAGACCTAGATGAAATTTTCCTGAGTCGAGAGTTGCTTTTCCAAGGTACGATCAGCTATGCTAAACACCCACGAAACAATATTAATGCCTGGCACAGACTATTTTGGCGAAACCGCAGTTAAACAACGACTATCACATACCTGTCAACACCATGCGGAAATCACACAATCACACACTTCCGCGGCACTGATAAGACTATCCACAACCACGCATAATCTTCTCACGTTCAGCATAAGCGAAATATCATCGAAGAACTCGGAAAAACTCAGCCTATTGGCAAATAAACACCTCTGGACTTTTCTCTCACACTCGTCTTATGCAAGTTCCCGGATGTAGAGTCACGCGCTTGGCGGAGACCACATTAGCCTGTTTTCACACCGGAAAAAATAAGTCTTGGCCCGGGTCAACGTTCACCTGCAAGTTTGCTCTCACCTAATTCATTTGACTCCTAAGAGCCTGTTCCCGAGGCCAAAGACTTAGTGGTCACCTTAGAAAAGCCAACAATATCGTACCTTTCTGTCTCAGCCCGGATCAGGGTCATGGATCCGTTTAGCCAAATGAAACGAGAATATAATACGATATTGGACGATGCAGACTCTGCCAATCGTAATAACTTTGTCCCATCTCAGAGCTTTACATGATGCTCTCCGGGAAACTTTTCTCAAGGTGACCAATATCTAAAAGTAAACTGCTAAACGGCACCGAAACCAGCTTTAGGCGCGCACTGATTTCAAAAACTGTCACTTGTATTAAAAGAGAGAATTGTGGGTAGGGACAAAAACATAGGGGCAGGGGCGGGAGAGGTGGGGGGGGGGGCGTGGTAATTATGTCTACATCCACTTCTACACAAATCCCTAACCAGAAAACAAAGCAAAAAAAAAAACCGACATTAGCCGTGAACAACACAGTAAAGAAGCTAATATTAGACAGGGGAAGTTGTGAAAAGTCACATAACAAGGTAACCTTTGCCGACCCGGTTTTCATAACTTCAGGTATACACTATCTACAGCAGAATAGATAGTGAGTAGCGTAGCCAATCAGAGAACGGCATTCGTGATAGAACGCTAGTAGATTTACAATGAATTGGAGCTATTATATTTTTAGGATTTTTATACTGCAGATGTTAATATTTTAGTTGTATTGTTTTGTGATAGATTTATCTATCATTTAGTTATTTATTCTTGCATACATATACACGTTCGGATTTTGATCGAGCTTGGCTTAGGTGCCTAAATAAATCGCTGATTGAATGATTGATTGATTAATTGATTGATTGATCGATCGATTAACAGTATTTTAAGGTCAAGAAAGCAGGTTCATTTAGCTTTAGGATACATTGACTGTTTAAATATACTCCTCATCTTGTCTTAAGCATCAATCGTCCTAAGAAGGAAGCACAAGAAAACCCGTGGGATTCAGGTGCTATACTACCTTTTTCCGGGAGAAGAAGGGAGGGGCGGGGATGCTGGCTAAAGCAACCCTCTTAAAGTAACGTTTAGCAGATGACAGCATCAAATTGACACTTTCATTTTTTTTTTTGTTCCAAGTCGAAAGACATCTTGTTAATTTCACTCAAAATTCGTTTTATTTTATAGAGGATATGCAGGAAGCTGTACAGAAACGAAGGATGTTACAACGCAATTGGAAAAGAGGCATGTTGGAAAAAATTGGAAGAGTGTTACGGAAAAACTCCTGAAAAGTAACGATTAATTAATGTGCACTCTCATAGCAAGTGTAACACGGTATAAAATGGAATAAAATAAAAAGGAAATAAAAGTTGTGTTGATTTTGTTTAACTTACTAAATTAGATCCAAATTGGATTAATGAGAGAGATTGCTTTTCAAGTACATGTAAATTAGCTTTGTGAGACAACATGGACAAGGCAATTATGTTTAGATCAACTTGCCCAACTTAACTGAAGCAAATCGAATTTTAAAATTGTCCAATCTAACGGCAGAAATTCACGAAAAACGGTCAGACATACCTAACGCTCAGATTTCACTCCGCGATAATCCGAAATTTTACACTTTTCAGCTCATTGCTACACAGAAGTTAACATCGAAGAAAAACAATCTGAACATTACATGTATACATTGATTCTTCCATAATCAAGACATAGTGATTATTCTCATTTATTGTGTTTTCTGAGCGAAGTGAGTCCTGATTAAGTAGACACACTATTGTAACTAAAACAAAACTCAAAAATTAAGCAAATTCAGTGAGGAAAAACGCTGACCGGTAGTGCTTCAGATCATCTGATATTCTAGCCAGACATTTCAATCAATGAATTTTAGGTCTCCAGTTTCATGTTTATGGGATCTACTAGCAATTTTGTATGAACGCCGATCAAACTTCGAGAAAAGTGCAATCCAGCGCCTTTGAAACTTGCAATCAAGTAACACGCCAAAATAGATAAAAATCTTTTGTTTGCTTGAGACAGCACAATCAAAGAAGATCAATGTCTAACATGTTTTAATAAAATAATATTGAACTTAGAAATTGCCCGAATTATCGCGAAAAGAGATAAGTAGAACCAAACTGAATCACTTTCTATTAAACTCTACCTGCCTAATGAA
>JAHPZR010017953.1:17500-50000 GCA_019787425.1 Platygyra sinensis | reverse complement strand
ATCCCTAATATATGCTCATTTGACTTTTATACTCGTTTGTTGGTTTCTTCCTTTCTTTTTTTTTTTTAATATGATTAGACAACTTGCAACAACAAGCTGTACGACTGCATTAAAGCTGGTAAAGGAAAGCTGGAGTGTATGAAGGAGTTCTCATCCTGCATGTCTGTGCTTCTACCAACTCTACCACCATTCGTGGTAAGTGTTATACGAGATATCGATGTTCTGCTTGCTGCTGACATCACCTCGTATTAGGTGTTTGTTCAGTAAGTGTCCTCCGTCCATACTTCGCTGGAGAAATTTAAAAAAACGCATTTTACTCTGAAAGCCTATCAGATGTTTTTCGTCCATATTGCGCGTGAGAAATTTGGGAACGCAACAATCACCGGGCATTTTAAATTTGTGTTCAGGAAAGCTCGGTCAGAAAAGTCACATGAACATTTTGATGTAATCGTTTCCGAAAAGTTCCGTTTTTAAAATGTTTTCCGTCCACACTAAAACAAAGAGCAAGCGTTTTAAACTCCTTCGCTTTGAAGAGCGTTTCCGAAAAGCTCCTAGCCTTTTTTGTGACGCTTTACTGTAGACGGTAGGTCAAACCGAAATACAGTTCATTTTTCTCCTGCGTAGGATTGACGGGTCCTATAATTTCGCAAATGTATACAGTCGAACCTCCGGTTGCAATCATCTCTCATATAAGCGACCACCTCTTCTTAGCGACCAGTTTTTCAAAATACCAAACGTTTTCAGTTGAGTCAAATCACTACCTCTCTAATTTTCTTTTGTGTTTTAATTCCCATATATAAGCGACCTCTTGATAGATAATTAAGGGAAAAAATGGATAATTAGGTATTGTATCATTATCGTATTTCTTGCTATACAAAAACAAAACTGAAATTTCTTAGTGGGAGAACCAAATTTTTTCTCGAAATTGACTTCACATGATTCAAATCACATAAGGCAAATCATTATCTCTCTAATTTTCTTTTGTGTTTCAATTCCCATAAGCGACCTCTTGATAAATAATTCAGTGAAAAATGAATAATTAGGTGTTGTAACATTATCGTATTTCTTGCTGTACAAAAAAAAATGAAATTTCTTAGTGGGAGAACAATTTTTTTTTCTCGAAATTGACTTCACATGAATAAAACATTTGAACAAAGTGAAGAATGATCATCGCAGTAAATTTTCCAATTTAAGCAATTGGAAAGAAGAAGCCTGAAAAAATCAAGGCTTCAACGGGATTCGAACCCGTGACCTCCGCGATACCGGTGCGATGCTCTACCAACTGAGCTATGAAGCCACACATTGGGAGCGAGGTCAATTTATTGAGTTCATTCTCCCCTGAGGAGTGAAATGATGTGAAGTATATATGAAATAATTCATATATTTGAACTGCGGTTGTAGATCAAAGTGAAGAATGATCATCGCAGTAAATTTTCCAATTTAAGCAATTGGAAAGAAGAAGCCTGAAAAAAAAAATCAAGGCTCTGGGGAGAATGAACTCAATAAATTGACCTCGCTCCCAATGTGTGGCTTCATAGCTCAGTTGGTAGAGCATCGCACCGGTATCGCGGAGGTCACGGGTTCGAATCCCGTTGAAGCCTTGATTTTTCAGGCTTCTTCTTTCCAATTGCTTAAATTGGAAAATTTACTGCGATGATCATTCTTCACTTTGATCTACAACCGCAGTTCAAATATATGAATTATTTCATATATACTTCACATCAAAACATTTGAACTTATTTGAACTTTTGGACTTATTATGGTCTTAACTGTCGTAAGACCATCTCTGCTGGTCACTTTGTGTGATCGCTTACGAAAGGCTCGACTGTCAGGCTACTTCATTGCCAGCATTTGAGAGAAAATTAATCCGTTATCCGGGTCATGAAATGAAATAAAAATTGGATATTTTCTCTTTATCAGACAAAATAGTTCATCTCGCCACTTTTTTATTGTTACTTTTTTCTTAAAGGACCCACGTCACGGTCTTTGCATCTTGAAAAAGTTGACCTAAATTTTTCAAGTTCGTCTTTTTCAATCCGTTTTAATCTTCTCCATCCTTAACCATCCTTGTTCCATCGTGGTTTATTACAATCTATTTGTTTTTATATGTCAGTCAACTATATTTTCAGGTTTCCTTTAATTTAAAAGTTAATATTTATACCATGACTGAGCTAATTTAACATCATACAACATGACAATCAGCAGCCTCACTGTGTAACTATTTGGCTGGAATACATGTATCCAATATTCCACCCAAATATATGTTTTATTCATTCACGATTTGTTTGTTGGTTGGTTTTCACCAGACAACCTGCAACAACAACTTAAAACAGTGTCTCCAAGAGCAAAGTTTTCTAGCTGGCAAAGCACAGTGTTTCGTTGACTATGGGAAATGCCTTATAAACAAAGGGCCAGTGACTGAAGCTTTAATGGATGTCAGTTACGATGGGGAACCCGATAGGCACCCATATGTGGTAAGTACGATAAAAACTAGTGCACCAGAAAGTTACCCACGGACTATGTTTCTTTCGTGAACTTTAGGAGGGGTGGGGGGGAGGGGGAAGGGTTGCCACAGCTCAACTCCTCTCCACATGCAACTATCCCCCAAAGAATCAAAATCAGTGAAAAAAAAACATACATTCATGGCTTGAAAGAATCTGAACCTGTTTACTTTAGTCATAATCTTGTGCAGGAAATAGGCTCCTGTCTTGTGTCAATTTTGAGACAACAGAAAGCCAAAATCATGTCACACAATTTTAAATGTCCCCCATTGTGGATCAGCAATATTTGATTCTATTATCCTTTTCATTTAAATCTTATTGAATTTTGCTTTAATAGTTAACTATACCCCACATATCTTTCCTTTAGCAATGTAAAATCGACTTGTATGACTGCATTAAAGCTGGTGTTAAAGGGAAGCTTGAGTGTATGAAGGAATACAAAGACTGCATGGCTGTGCTGATACCAACAGTACCGCCCTTTGTAGTAAGTACATTATTTCCGCTGAACTCTGTAGTGTGAGAAGCATTAAGAAGACTGTTCTTGGTGATTGATAAGAAATGTCTTGTTGATTGTAAGCATAAATATATAACCAGTCTTATTCTTTTGTTTAAAAAAGTAATCAGCATAAGTGGGAGTTATCAGCATCATCATCATCATCATCATCATCATCACTTTTTTACGTAATGCAGGTTACAATTGGCAGCCAGAGGCTGATGTGGATCTACAATAACTAACAAAATGTGAAGTAATAAACTAAAGAAAGAAAGATATATATGGTATTTAAATACACGACTGACAGAAATTAAATTAAGAATAAATTCATTATCAAGTTAGAATAAAATTCATTAATAATAATGTCGGCTGATCTAAAAACTATGGTACAATGTATAATACTGAACACTTCAAAATATACAAAATCTGGGTTTTTTTGTAGCTATCTAGGTGCTTCGAACGAGAAGCTATTTATGTTTTGTGAGAGCGAGAAGATATTTATGTTTTGTGAGAGCGAGAAGATATTTATGTTTTGTGAGAGCGAGAAGATATTGATGTTTTGAGAGAGTGAGAAGCTACTTATGTTTTGTGAGAGCGAGAAGCTATTTATGTTTTGTGAGAGCGAGAAGATATTTATGTTTTGAGAGAGCGAGAAGCTATTTATGTTTTGTTAGAGCCAACAAAGGGCTGTTGGTTAGTACAGTTATCTTAATCTTAACGTTCTAATCACGTGACAGTGCCCCAAGTGCATATGGAATTACAATTCTTGTACATTATAACTTTATCACCAGAGTAAATTCCCACACAAACTTTGACGCAATTATTTTAATATTAATTTTGCAAATTATCACCATTAATTCTTAATTGGGTAGTTATTCCAAATCAACAAGTAATTTTGACAGTTCCGTGGGCAACATATGTATTTGTATAGGAAATCGCACGACCTCGAGTACAATTCGTGATTAATAGGTACGAGTGATTTTGAAAGTTCTCAAAATTGCCCGAGCCTTTAGGCGAGTGCAATTTGAGAATTTTCAAATCACGAGTACCTATTAAGCACGAATTGTACGAGAAGGTCGTGTGATTTTTTATTTATAGTACATTCAACAAAATTACGCGCCGTTTCCATGGAAACTTAATAGGTACTCCTACAGAGTACAATTTGGGATTAATTGTACTGCTCTCGGCCAATCAAAATTGACTAATTTTGTTGAGTGTACTATAAAATACATTAGAGGACTACATGCTTTTTAATTTGAGAATAATTGGATAATGAAGCAAAATTTCTCTGACAGTCCTCTTTCAATTTTGGCTGTCTCCAGAAACTTTCTCATCTGGTTATTTCCGAAACTGGACAGGATGTGGCTCCATTAAATACACTAACTGTACCATCATGGTCTCGCTAACTGTGTCATCATGATCTCGATTCATATTGCGCGCCCATTCTTTCCTGATTGCGACGATTATACATTCAATTAGTTTGCATAGCCGGCGTTTGCAGCAATACTTCATACGTTGGGTTTGTCTGAAAACCGAGAATTGCTTTCTTTTGGTGTCACATGAATTTCACATTATTTAGTTAGAAGATAGACCCTGATTTATCTTTAGCTAAACTGGACATGCCTATTTAAATATTGCGTGCAAAGAAACTAATGATAATATAATAATAATAATAATAATAATAATAATAATAATAATAATAATAATAATAATAATTATAATAATAAATGATAACGTTGTATACCGCGAAATGTTTGATTGCTCAGTTCATTTCCTTCTACTAGATAACTTGCAAAAATAACTTAAGACAGTGCCTGAACGACTCGAAAGGATGGAAAGAAAAGGCCCAGTGTTTCCTTGACTTTGGCAAATGTCTGAAAAACAAAGGACCTGCTGAGGTTGCATTGGATGCGATCGAAGACATGGGACAGGTTCAAGATGAGAGCGGATATGTGGTTAGTTTTACATTAATTTAATTTATTTTAAGTTCAGTAAAAAAGAAATCGCATGGTAGCTTTATAAATGATATACTAGCGTTTTAACTTATTGGCAATGAATTCATCTGGCTGGAAGTCATACTTTTAAAAGGGAACATGTCAAGAATAATAATCTCTAGGACAGGAATTGGGCACAGAACAGGGGAAAGTACTAATCTTGACTCCAGTCTTGTTTAATGCCCATGTCTGGGACAGATAAAGCAAAAAGCAAAAAATATATAGATATATCAAAAGGAACAAGTGGGGTCATAAAAAGGCAAAAGATCGGAATTTAGAAGCACTCCTACGTTTTAATTGAGTTTTTTTAAAAAAAGTATTATCCAGGGAAGCTTTCACAGCGAGCAAATTTGTTCGAATTCATCAGAGACTATCGTGGCCACTGATCATTTAGGGGGTCAGGGGGAAGGGTGAAGGAATATTCACAGATAACAGAGAGCCTATTGCCGGTACCACTTGATCATATTTTTGAAGGAATAGATTCATTGGTTTATAATAATCTTGATTTTATGTCCTAAATTTCCGTTTCTCGCCTACCAGAAGGTTGCCTTATAATTACTGATGATAAGTTTTAGTTCAGTCTTTGCAATTTGTTCATCTCTAAATGTAGCAATGTATGAAGGACCTTTACCAATGCTACAAGGACAAAAAGGACATAAAGACATGTACAGCTGAATACAAAACTTGTGTGGAAGCACTGATTCCCGACTATGTGGTAGGAAACGAAAGCGATGTTTTATGATTTTTTTATGATTTTAGTAAAGTTTAAAGTATTACTTTTCGGGCTTTGAGACAATATAACGAAAAACAAGTTTTTTCTGGCTTTTAATGGCCAATCCAAGTAGCTTCTTACATTTCATTTGAGGTGTAAACATTGAGTTTATTTTTATTTTTGTTGGCTTGGTTTCTGTCCAGAAATTATTGTTTAGTGCATTATGCTATACCCTGGCTACCAGAGGTTTTTTCTCGCGCGGCGGACGGAAATACGGAAATATATCGCTTCGCGGCACGAGAGGCGTGAACAACAACGGAACGGCACAAGAAAAGAGTAATTATGCTATGGCTCTGTAAAGAAAAAAAATTATGATAGTAATAATAATAATAATCTAAAAGTGTTCCTACATTGTTGTTTGTTCGTGAATTCTTTTTTTTTTTTTATGGAAGATCTCTATGTTAAGAATACATTTTGTAATAGTCTGAACAGCTTAAGTATTCGTGCATTTCGCTTTCGTGTGTTATTACAGTTTTCTCCTATAATTATGGGGGTTTTTTGCGGACAAAATTTCGAACGTGAATACATCAATGTTTTGTTAAATAAATCATTGTTATGCGTAATAATACAAATTTGAAAATAACATAAATCAATTTCGTCCGGGATACATCAATTTTGAGTGACATACATCGATGTTGCGAAGCATACATCGCTTTCCCAAATCATTCGTGCGTGACCGTATACAACTAAAAGATGTTCGATAAAACTAAAAGATGAGGAAGCGGAAATAGAAGTGACCGGAAGTCGGCTGGAAGAAGAAGGCAATATGGCGGAAACAGGAGAGGATCAGGGAGTTTAAAATTCTGCGTTGTCTGGAGAACGTGAACCACGAAAGCTAATTTTTCAACTTTATATTCCGAATTTAACGCTGCGTTCCATGCACAATTTCGAGATAGTTTTGCCAGTGAGAAACAAACTAAATGACTTTAGAGTATCGCGAGATTCGTAGGTAAAATATAAGTTTATTTTTTGATCGGCGTTGTCCTCGGCGTCGCTGTCGTGGTTTCTTAAACTCCCTAAAGTAAGATGCTCCCTAACCCCTAAACCCTGACTGACCGGAAGTCGGCTAGAAGGCCAATATGGTGGAAATGGAAGAGGATAAGGGGTATGCACGGATTTGGCTGCCCAACAATCGACGGATTTTTTATTCCTTTGGTAGACTACTGAAATGGCGCAGAAGGACAAAGGAACACTGCGTCCTGCGACTCGGCTTAACTGTTTTAGTCGCCCCCTCAAATGAAGTGGGGGAGATCTCAGATTTAAACGCACTTCTTATGAACGACTCCTACGGTTCTTGACAACGTTGCCTGATTAGCATATGATAAGTGCAGAGACTTACCCATATTTTAAATGTTTATTCATATAAGAAATCACTTTCGAGAAAAAATACAGTACTTCCCATCGAGAAATTTCCGTCTCTCGTGTTATGCATAATGTAACAACGCCTTACAATTTATTATCCATTCTCCTGTCTTTTATCGGTCAGCTGGTTGCTTACTGGAGGTTATAAAAAACAAAAGAAAATTTCAAACTTTTAGCTCTGAGGTTGTCGGTTACAAGAAGTTTCAAATATAGTGATTTGACTTGGGAACACTTGGTATTTAGGAATACTGGTCGCTGAGGAGAGGTGCAGGTCGCAGCTGGAGGTTCGACTGTGTAAGCACAGAGGTTCTCGCTCCAATTTGCACCCGGTCAGAATGCTGAAAAAGCTGTTCGTACTAGAGCGGTTGCCATGCAGGCTAAAAGGTGTCGAACTCTGCGAAGCGACCAGCACCTAACAGTGAAAACCATACAGAACTATGAACTCAAGAAAATTTGCTAAAGCACAATCTAACGGCTACTCTCCGTTTAAAATTCCTCCTAATACTGCAATAACCGTGCCCTTCAGAAACAGGTCTGTGAAGCAAAGAAAAATCGAGATACTTATTACGATCAAATTAAAAGTGAAGGGCAAATGAAGAAATTTCAAGAACCGTAGGGTCGTTTTTTACTCAATCTGAGATCTCCCCCACTTCATTCGAGAGGGGTATTTCGTTTTCTCGTAAAACGGCGACTAAAAAAGTTAAGCCGAGTCGCAGGACGCAGTGTTTCTCTGTCCTTCTGCGCCATTTCAGTACTGAGTCTACCAAAGGAATAAAAAATCCGTCGATTGTTGGGCAGCCAAATCCGTGCATACCCCTTATCCTCTTCCATTTCCACCATATTGGCCTTCTAGCCGACTTCCGGTCAGTCAGGGTTTAGGGGTTAGGGAGCATCTTACTTTAGGGAGTTTAAGAAACCACGACAGCGACGCCGAGGACAACGCCGATCACAAAATAAACTTATATTTTACCTACGAATCTCGCTATACTCTTAAGTCATTTAGTTTGTTTCTCACTGGCAAAACTATCTCGAAATTGTGCATGGAACGCAGCGTTAAATTCGGAATATAAAGTTGAAAAATTAGCCGTCGTGGTTCACGTTCTCCAGACAACGCAGAATTTTAAACTCCCTGATCCTCTCCTGTTTCCGCCATATTGGCTTCTTCTTCCAGCCGACTTCCGGTCACTTCTATTTCCGCTTCCTCATCTTTTAGTTTTATCGAACATCTTTTAGTTGTATACGGTCACGCACGAATGATTTGGGAAAGCGATGTATGCTACACAACATCGATGTATGTCACTCAAAATTGATGTATCCCGGACGAAATTGATTTATGTTATTTTCAGATTTGTATTATTACGCATAACAATAATTTATTTAACAAAACATTGATGTATTCACGTTCGAAATTTTGTCCGCAAAAAACCCCCATATATAATGAAACCATTCCAGGATATTAAACCGTTTTATTTTATTAATTATTTTTAATAATTAATTATTATGATATTTTCATTTTTTTCTTTTTTGCGAACAATAATTGCAACCTGAAACAGCCCTAAACCTTAAAGAAGTTTTATATCTAGATAGATCAGTAGACCCTAAATAAAAAAAAAATCGTCAAAAATCATGTCCATCGTTTTAATCTCATTATTACTTTGTTATTAAATATACATTTTTTATTAAATGTTGTGTTCTATCCTTCTCATCTACAGAAGCAGTGCTACGCCAAAGGTAAAGAGTGTTATGCAAGCGCAACCAATATCAAAGAAAAGTATGAGTGCGGTAAAGAACTGGCTGTCTGCCTTAAAAATGGTGCTACCAGTTAAGCCACTCACCCATGTCAACTGACTCCAAAAGTTTCAAGCAGCACTGGATGAATAAATAATGAGAGCAGAAAGATAGTAATTTGACAATAAGTAAATGGAATAAAATAAAAGATGAACATTAAATAATGGCATTGTGGCTACTCTCTTTGCATCCTTTGCATTTCGTTTCGTCGGATATTTATTAGATTCTCATTTTACTTATTGAATTAGTTAATATATAGATTTAGGTCACCCTAAAAGCGGAGCTCCTGTAGCCCGATTAGGCTAACTTAGGATAAGGTTGAATTAATTTTGATTTGAGTTTTGTAACTTTGCGGTGGGGTTTTGTATGGCTTTCTATTTTGAATTTAATACTCACAAAACCGATACACACACACAAAAAAAACATTTGCAGAGAAGAAACAGTTATAATGGGGTTTACTTTTAAACCTGGATTAGAGTTAACAGGCTTCCGAAAAACCCGGCTCTGTTTCAACAAGTAAACCTGACATGAGCCCGCGATCCAATCGAAAACCAGCACTTGGTCAGCGGTCAACTTTAATAAATCACATGACCTCGCTAAAAACTTGAGCCCGCGATATGGTCACGCGATTTTGGTCAGCGGATAACTTAATTTGACAGGTGTCAATTGATCATAACATGATGTATATCAAGAAAGTACACGGTAAACTAAGGCTGCATGGCTCTGTCAACCTATTATTTGGGGTATGGCCGCCATGTTGCGCGACTCCACCACCGCCGTCGGCGTCGTCGTGCGTACGCGCCCACGAGAACTACCGCTGGCCACGATAACATGAGAAAATCAATTCATGGGTTTCCTTTATTTCCCTATATGGTTATGGGGCTCCGCTTGGCGGCCCTTCGGGCCGCCGGGGCTCCGCTATAACTTCCCGATCAGGCCAAAAAATCGATCTATATGGGTCCTATATGGACAATAATTACATGAAAGGCCAATCTGTAAACGTGAATACCCTAAAATGGTCGACTATACTCCTGAAATTAAACTCACAGCACCCATTAGATCCGGCCAATGTTTTCCTTTTTCTATGTTGTCAGATCATTTGATTTTTTTTTTCCGAAGGCAGCCTAACATTAATTCGATATTCAGGATTGAGTTAAAATAATACTGCACGGTTGTAAATGAAAAAAGCTAAGTAGCTTATGTGAATGGTAGTTCTACACTTTTTGTACACCTGAAGTCTCTACGCCACGGTACTCAGATATTTTATTTGCATGTGAATAAACATGGAATTTCTACCATTGTTTTAAATAATCTACAAAAACAAGATGTGAAAAATATTCTTCTGAATAATCTCCTGATACGAGAAAGACCAAAGTGGATTAAGATCATTTCCAGGATTTCAATCGTTCTTTCCAAAAAGGAGTAGCTTCTTCCGAGAAACATACCCAATGCAAGAGTAGCGTGCTAAAACGACATCCTATTTAACACCGCAATGGCTAAACTCGATGCACAGTCATACTTTTGTCCATAACGGCTGAAATTAAAGACACTAGACTTTGGGACCCCTCAAACCTATGTAAAGCCCATGTAAGGGGGTATCCTCCTAGGCATCGATCTGACCCACCGCCTCTGAGGAGAGTTTAAAAGGGTCAAGGAAGATATTGCGGCTTTTCAACACACTCTGGTCTAACCCTCACCCACAGGAAAAAAAATGGGACTGTGGTCTTTACTCAGCGCATACAATCACGGTTGGCTGGCTCACTGAACTTAAGGTTATTCCTCACAATTGCACTGCGCATCCTTTCTGCGCATAATTTATGGCGTCATTTAGCGCGCTCTCGTGCACGTGCACACTGAAAACATGGCGGATTTGCCTTGATATTGAGCTCTTTCAGTTGAAAAATGGCTATAGCTCACTAACGAGCATGGGCACCCCAATTTTTTTTCCTGTCATTGTAATCAACTTATCATAAACTTTGCTTGAGGAAAGACTGATCTGATTTCTATTGCTGAAAATTGAATAAATAGCGAAAATAGCAAGTAAACTGTGGTCTTTTCTATTTTGCCCTATGGTAACCATGTCAAGAAATTTGGTTGAAATTTTAATCATGGATTCAGCTTTCTGTCTAAATCAAACTTAAAACGTTTATTTGTGTCCGATACAAGCATTGACTCCAGTTTAATGCGTGTTCCAATGAGTCTCGGTCATGAAAAATTTACAATTATTACTGGGAATGCGTTCTTGTAATAAGCGTTAAATAATGCCAAAATGGGTCATTTTTCAATGCCTCGGTGCTCCTTAATGAGTATGGGGACCCCCCTTTTTTATTTCAAAATTGAAGTTCTCATATGATAAATATTCAGTGGGCAAAGTTTGAACGAAAATCTATTGTCAGTTTTATTTCAGGGGAATTACCTTAATTGCAAAACATGTAATATTATTCTTGCAACAACAGATATAAATTCCGAAAACACAATAAGCAAGAATTTTTTAACAAAAGACGATGTCGTAGCCCGTTTAGTCAGCGTTTGGGAAGCGCATAAAAAAGTCTCAGAATAAGAAAAAAAACCCTCGGTGTGACCGCTTTAAAGCGATATGAATGAAAGTTTGACATATATTTTATTGTTATGGTAGACAGGTAGCTCGGCAAAGATGCCGGAAAGCAAATGCCCGTTTAATGAGTTCATGATATAAAGAAAGGTACAATATCATGGTAGTTCGAGACAAAATAAAATTATAATGAAGACAGCAAACATCATGAGTGAAAATCAGGGCAACATTTTCCTGAGTTGAGGCTGAAAATTAGCAGCCTTAAAGTGTTTAAATTTATTTGAAACTCCGATATCACGTAGAACATGGATTAATCTCATTGAGGGCCAAGTCTAAAAAAAATCGACTAGTTATTTGCCACCCAGTTTAAGAATTTTAGGGGCAATTTTTAGCAGCATAGACCCTATGCAAAAATGGCTGCCTTTAAATTATTCTTTTGTTCGTATTCAAATAGCCTCGCTAACCTCGTTCGGGGTAACAAATTCTTTACAATTTTTGTCTCAAAAACGAGGTTAGTAAGGCTAATTTAAATACGAACAAAAGAATAATATAAAGGCAGCCTTTTTTTGCATAGGGTCTATACACCGGTTGACATTCAAGCCAAGCGTGTTTCTGTAAGTCAAACGGAATGATTTCTCCAAGATTTTCACGCAAGGTAATTATATGTTGTAAGATCATTTAAGACCAGAATACCATTTAGTCAAGTATTGTGGACATAAACGGCAATAACTTTTAAAATAGCTTTATTTTTGTTGTATTTTGACACCATGAAACTTCACTCCCAATTTTCTCAAAAACGCTGTTATAGTTTTTTATTTTTTTTTATTTTTTAATTAATTAATCCTGGTTGCAAGTTATTCGGTCTTTTTGTAAATTGGAGTGTAGCGTCATTTCCTTGCTCAGATCCTGGTAAAATGTACACCATTTGAAACTTTCGTCTTTCTCTAGCACGCCACTGATGTTTGATTTTCTGTTGTCTCGATAATGGTGGTGCTCTAGTCGCTCAAAGTTGAACGGTATACCGCGTTCCTAGTTTATTTTGGTGACAGCACTTCCCGCTCTCCAGTAGGCTAAGTGTAGACAAAATTCCTACTAGGGCGCCCGTCCCTTCAATAACTTAATTGTAATCTCCCAGATTCTGGGAGATATATGACCAGACCCAACCAGGGTCTCTTCGCGAGGCGGATATATTAAAGTTTCTGGGAACGAGGTTGCCTTAAAACGTGACACCACAAGTGTTAAAGTTGATACAATACTTTCTTTAAAGGAACTGAGTCCTACGCCGTGCGTCAGCGCGCCTTACTTCTGTAGAAATAACACAAAAGACCTTTTCTTTTACTCCGGCCAAACAAAGTTAACAGGCTTTTATTTCCAATATATAAATCTAATGCTACAAAACTAATTTGTTGCCCTCCCAGCCTCAATGTAACATGGTATTATAATACGACTGTCACATTTTATCAAAATTATCTCGATATTCGTGGTTTGCACTGTCACACAATAAAAAAAAAAAACTTCGAAAACCGTTCAGATTGGTGTACCTCTGTGTAGACCAACAAAGCGGCCGGAAAATAGTGTAAACATCCACAACGTACTTTGGCTATCTAGGGGACTGATTTTCTGTACTGAATAAACAAGCATTTTCATAAGCACTTTTCTTAATGCTGTAACTTCTGAAACACGAGATAGGTATATATATTTCGAAAAACGCGTTCGTAGCTTTCTGTCACTCACCACCATAATTCTGAAATTCAAAATGCCTAGTTTCTAGACGAAGCAAGCTACTGAGCTGAAAAGCTGTAATATAAATTTACCCCCTCTTATTTCTGATGAGAAAAACAACTTTGGTGGCTCTTTAGTTGTGGATGTGAGAGAATGACGACGTCACGTGCAAGCCGAGAATAGGAAGTCTTTTATTTCTGGTATTTAACTCTAGAATGAAATGAGCGCTGATGCAAGCTCTTTCACTGATTTATCCATGAGTATTTATTGAATCGGAATAATTATAATTGGCCTAAATGCAATTTGTTATGGTGCTGTTGTTTCTGTTTTTGTTGTTATTTTTGTTTGCTTGTTTATTTTTTTACCTCCACACACAGCTAGGTGAATTCAAATATAATTTGTAATTTAATGATATGTAATTTGACTCGATTATTTCTGGGTCATTCTCAGCAATTTTTTTACGCTTGTGCCCAGAAGGCTTGCATAAAGTTCTTGATTGAATAATGATCTCGAAAGCATCTGCTAAAAAATGAGCGCGATTCTTTGATGGTCCTTTTTCTTTTTTTGATCTTCTCGTGTAGCGGCAATTCTCCAACGCCGAAGGGGGTTTCTATCTTAAACTCCATGAAATATCCCTATGAAAAACATTTAAACTTGACGAAGTTTAGAATTGTTCTCTATCTAAGAGTTTTAAACTTTCGCTTGATGATCCTCATAAGACAACACTCATTGCCGTTTACATCAGGGTAACCCTTGTCATTGTAGCTCTCCATTGCCCCGGTCAGATCTCGCCAGCGGTCATTAAATTCTTGCAATTCTCCTTTCACCGCTTTCTGTGATGGTCCATCAAGAATGTTACAGACGTCTTTGCCCAGACGATTAACACGATCTACCTTGACTTGCATAGAAGGCCTTTCTTCTAACTTAATCTACACAAAGAAAGAAAAAGAAAACACTTCGCATTACATGTGTTATCCGGTTCACCCAATGGAAAACATATTACCTTCAACTCCTGAGCGGAAGGATTTCAAGCAATTCCTTCAATCTGATTGGTTCCTGGAGTGGGCGGAATTTTCTCCTCCCGACCGCTACAGCTGGCGGAATCCATCGAGCTGATCTATTTTCGTGTACGGTTGACGATTATCGTCAATTTTTTGCCCTTTTTACACTTCCGTAGACGAATAATCAAAGCAAAATTACCTCTATTCACTTTTAGATGGCAAGGAAAGTAAATTCGATTGAGTTTTTTGAAGTTGTGAGAGTTTGTTGGGCTGTTTGTTGTTCGCGGGGCTGTAATATAAATAGCTCGTAATTCTGTCTCTCTCTGCACTGACTATTTTAAGCAAAAACTGAGTCAATTTCAGTCGAGTTTTCCCCTTGATCGTTGCTGTACTTGAGAGAATTGCTGTGGGGTACACTTAAGGAACTTCCTTGCTATCTGCTACTCAATTTAAGGTAAAAAAGTCTAATTCAGTGGAATGATTCGCAATGATCGACAAAAACTGTAGCATATTGATGCGACTATTGAGTTACATATATTACTTAAAGGGGCTCAGTCAAGGCATCTTCAGTTATTTTGAACATCGAAAAAAATAACCGTTAAATTGACGGAAACCTAAAAATAACACTTTGTAAAGATAGAAAAACATCAAAGAGACGATAATAAACCATAAAGGAACAAGGATGGTTAAGGATGGAGAAGATTGACGCGGATTGCAAACAACGAATTTGAAAAGTTGTGCTAAGCTTTTCAAACGTGACTGAGCTCCTTTAACTTGAAATTAAGGGGTTCAGTAGATCGAAAGGTCTTTAATATACCTGGGCTCTTTTCTTGAGGTTTTCGTTTTCTTCATCCGACATATCCTCTTTATATTCTCTCATCATGCTTTGTCCATCGTCTATCCACACATTAACGGAATCCATCAGGTCGTACATCTCCTTCATTTTGTTTTGCGTATTGATTAACTGCAAAAAAAAACGAATACTCCTTTAAACAACTGCATCAGTTAATAACTGCTAAATCAAGAGTGGCGGTTGCCCCATGGTTAGTGCGCTCGTTCCCACATCGAGCGGTCCGAGCTCGAGCCCTGGCCGGGGGCATTGTGTTTTGTTCTTAGGCAAGGCACTTAACTCTCATAGTGCCTACCTCCACTCAGGTGTATAAATGGCTACCGCCGAATTGTTGGGGAAACCTAACAAATTGTGGGAGAGTCACCTACGATGGACTAGCATCCCGTCCAGGGGAAGTAGAAATACTCCTAGCCGCTTCACGCTTCAGAAACCCCTTTTTAATTATTCTCCATTAAGGCCGATTTACACGGTACGACTTTGTCGCATACGACAAGTTTACGACAGGCCAACGACATGAATTGTTTCGTGTAAATCAAACCTACAACTCGCTTACGACTGTTGTGTACGTCGAAAAAATTGTCGTAGCATTTTAAAACATGTTTTAAAACGCTGCGACAATCGTAGCCGAACTCCATAGAATATACGTATTTTGTGACAAATTTCGACCGAGTAGGGGACGAAGGAAAAGTTTTCTTGCGTCAAAATGGCGGACGAAGTTGTTGTTGACTGGTTCACATGAAGTCGTTTCTCGAAAAGTACCGAACGGATTAAAGCGAAAAACATCTCGTTAGAAAGTTTTTTTAAAGCGCAGGACAGCTAAAATATTTTATTACGTTTGTTAGAACTTTTTCGCTCCGTAGATCCCGGTGCAAACTTTTGCATATTTAATTTTGTAAGTGAAAATGTCGTACGCGTGTAAATGGTCCCAAGTCATATCGTAGGCCTGTCGTAAGCTTGTCGCATGGGTCAAAGTCGTACCGTGTAAATCGGCCCTTAGCAGGCATCAACAAATGATTGCCTTAAAAAATATATCTTAAGTTCAAGGAGCCAACGGCAGTAAAATCACTGACATTGATTTCTATCATCTAACTCCAGAGGAAGGCGTTAAATGAGACATTCGTTGGATATCATTGTGCACTCAGACATGCTTAGACACGATTAAAACTAATTTTGAACCGGTTTTGATATCTCTAAAATTTTGGAATGCCAAGACTGCCGTTCCGAGTTGACGGACCTTTTAAAATGTTACCGCATTTGAATACAGTAAGTACAAGTAGTATCAAGACTGACCTTTTCCTTTTCATCAATGACCCTTTTGGCCACCTGGTTCCAGCAGTCGTCAAAATCTTGCAACTGAGCTTTGACGTCCTTGGTCGTTTCTTTATCATGATCAGACTCTTCAATGAGATCTTCTCCCAGCTGACGAAGTTTTTGTAATCTCTGTTCTTGTTCGTCGAGTTCCTTTTGGGTCGACTGTTGGTGAAACGACACAGATTATAATCCAGGGATGATACTCCAAACTTAGCTAGCCAAGCTTTCGAATGATTTCTGTAATTGTTCAATTTATTATTGTTGTAGTTTGTTCTCTTGCTCTTATTTCATTGGCTTACCTTAAAGCTTACTCATGCTCCAATCGATTCGTTTGGTAGAAACATTAGTGATGTCATGCAAGCAAATCACTGGTTTTCCGGCCTTACAAGAAGAGTTGTGCGAATGATAACGTTACTAGACGTTGCAAAAGTTACTTCCAAATGATTAAAAAGTTGATTGATTGATTGATTGATTGATTGATTGACTGACTGATTGACTGATTGATTGATTGATTGATTGATTGATTGATTGATTGATTGATTGATTGATTGATTGATTGATTGATTGATTGATTGATTGAACTATTGGTTAAAAAAGAGTTTCTTGAGGGTATAATACATTTTATATTTTATGGAACTCCCAATTGAAATCAGTAACTCAAGTTTTTTTTTTCTTAATCGATGATGCGGTTTACCTATCTGATTAGAATGTTTACTACTCTGGTGACAAAGCCTTTGCAAAATTTGAAAAAGGGTACTTTTTTTAATTTTGTCGCCGGGACAGAAATTGCACCTTAGTTTCTCTATGACCGCCCTCATTCTAAACTTTGTATTACCTCGAGAAGTTCCAGGCTTTCTTTGACTTGTTCTTCGTCAGCAACATCCGTGCTTGCAACTTGCTTGAGTGTCTTCTCCTTCTGGCTCAGCCAGTTCAGCAAAATAAGCTCCTCATCTCGAAATTTCTGCCAGTCAATCATAGCCTTTGTTAACTTTTGGCCTCGATCCTCGCTCCAGTTCCATGCCTTAGCCCAGCGGCTGCTGACGTCTTTGACTTTGTCCCGCATTTTGCCATCTAAGTCTGGGTCAGATAAGTCAGTTGCCAGTACCGACGTTACCAAGGAAATGTCTCCAACTTCTCCCTGTAATTTCTGTGAATAAACATTAAACCTCAGTTATGCCTTTCTAAAATCAAAACCGTATTCTCAGTACATAGGTGTTTCAATGAAAGTCAGCAGTTCAAATTTGGAAGGCCAAGAGTCCCTTGATGATATGATGTATACATAAGTAAAATGCAGTTTACAGTTACCGGCCGGACGAGGTTGAGTAATGTCGGATTTAACACTTAATGGCTGGTCCCGAGGGGAACAGTGAATTTTGTTTCCCGAGAATCTCAAACATTGAGATTTGAGATTGGTTATATAGCAAAACAAAACAAAAGCAAAATTTGAAAAACGCGCTGAGATTCCAGTGACAACATCAGGCCACCTCTGATCATGTGCAACCGGCGGTCGACATTTCACGGGTAACAGTAAACTGTTTCCCGTTTGACGTCATAGTTTTCGCAATGCTGCCCGCTCATGGCATTTGGCGATAAATAGTTTCATTGTTAGATGTCATGTGTCCATAAACTAGCCAATGAATGGACGCGATGTAGCGGGAAAAACGCCAGCTATATAACAAAATGATTTGTCAGCAGCTAGCTGTTCAATCATTTGTCGTTTCCAAAGACAGCTGAAAATAAATGCCATATCGCTAACACTGATCATGGCAATAGCAACCCACAACAACAATTAGGCTTTTCCTCGACATATGACATTTCGCATTTCTCAACAACCGGTCTATCTGTACAACTTTTAAATTGCCCAGTGATAGATCTCCATTTTCACTGACCATCATAAACAGGTTAGTCGGAATTTTTAAGACTGCTTTTGTCGCCTGACAATTAGCTAATCAGTATAACTGATACTTCTACACGTTGTGAAGTTGTTACCTGGTGGTCCTCCAACTTCTTCTTTACAGCCTCATAGTTAGGACCCAGACTGTTTCCTTGCTTCATCTTCCGTTCAGCCTTAGTCAGCCAGCTGTTCATTCGAGCCAACTGTTGCTTTAAAAGGACTGATCTTCCTAAAGCAAGTCTACGATCAAGTAAAGATATCAGATGAACTATTTGCTTGAAGTTCGTCTAGCGAATCCACAACTAACCTTCTTTTGGCGGGTTTCAGGCATTGATCATTTTCCGATTGTTAAATACGTCCCTAGCTATAATTAACAATTATTCACCGAAGTGGAATCCAAATATCCACCACTTTCACCGACACTGAGGTGAATAATTGTTTTAGTATATACCACACAAGCTGAATAACTAGCGGCCCAAAGAGTAACTTTATTTGTGAAAATATACCGACAAAAGCCATTTTGTTTTTCTTCGGCTGCTCGGAGGTGAATAGTACTTGGCTAATCACCTCCAAGCTAGCCAATCAGCGCGCGCGAAAAGTACTATTCACTTGTGTGGTATATACTAATATCATTTATAAACCATTAACGAATATTCCTTTCCGCTTCCCTTTCCTTCTCCTTTTTGGAGAATCAGTTTTAGCTTCGTTTTAGTCAGTACTTAGGATATATAAGAATATCATTAGATTGCAGTTTACTTTTAAGTTATATCAGATGCATATTTATATTTATAATTTTTTGATATTTCTTGGTAGCTGCACCAACACAGTCAGGCGGATTTTTATTTGCTTACTCTTCTGAGTAGTCTGAATATAAGTCAATAATTCAACGATCAGTAAACAAGTAGACAACTTGCCATACTGTGTGTGATGTGTGACATAAGGAAAGGAAACATCAGTTATTCCTGCATGGCAGTTCTATGATGATTCACTAGTCTTGAGCCATTTCTTCTGTTAGGTTCAAATATACACTGTGCAATCTTCAATGTGCTCTCTTGCAAACTTAACTCCTTCGTATCTTCTAAGCGTATAATTAATTATTCCAAACGGAAGAATTTCTTCGACAATGGATATAATTTAGTTATAATTGTCCAGTCATTGAGGTATGAAATAGTTTAGACGAATAATTCCAAAGAAGAAACTACTGGTATAATCACGAGAATCCTATGGAGAGACTTTACTCACTTTTCTTGATCTCTTTGGGAATGCTCAAGAAGGTTCTCCATTCTTTTGTCGACGTTATTCATTCGGTCTTGAAAGTGTTCTTCTTCCCCCTTGTCAAAGTACCCTTCGCCTATCATGGCTCTACCCTCATTTAACACTTCATATGTATGAGACTTCAGGGGCTCAAGATCCTCACGAAACTTCTATTAAACAAGATTATAACAAAATATCTAATGAGAAAGTAATACTAAAACATTATGGCTACGAAACTGTCAGAGAAAACACCTGATGGAGATCATTGTAAAATTGTAAGGCTTTTTTTCTGACTGGCTAAGTCGTTCTTTAAACATTCATTACAAAGGATAAAAGACTACCATTTTTGAGCATAAAATCTGAAAAACGCTGAGTATTATTACGGCTGACGCCTAATAATGGAGTAAAATCCCATCTAAACGTCATCCCTGCCCCGCCATTCATTCACTCGACATGTACTAATTCGCCATGAAATGAGACACGACTCCTGAGAACTCCATCTAGTACGCTGCAGACGCACAATCCAGGATTTCTACTTACTGGAACTTCTTATGCTTCAAAGATATTTTTATAACGTTCCCATGATATACAGATATCGATGTCATCGAATAATAGCACCAGGCTGAAACAAAACAGATCAGGTGTACGTGTGCCAACATCGTCAACTCTATAATCATAGACATTTCACTTTGGAGGTAGTGGATCAGATGGAATCTCCCAAAATTAGGTGGTAGCTACCAGATTGATCTTCATGACAAATCCCTTACCCTCTGCTCTTGTAGCTGTTTAGTCGCTGTCTCCAAATCCACAGAATCTTTCTCATTAAACACAGGTTTACGGTGCTCTGCATCGGACAATCCACTCTCCACTTCATTTAAATTCTTGTTAAGTTGTGCAACAGCCTTATCACGCTCCGCTTTACTGCAAAAGCAAAACACTTTGTTATTACAGAATATTATACCTAATGTAACCATCTACTTAGAAATAAAATCCAAGATGGCGGAATTGAGGTTTCTATCAAACGTATTCGAAGTCATGACAAGAAAAACCTTGTACGAGGCTTAAGAGTAGATAGCTGTCTTCAGAACGTAAATCAGACATGAGAGGGACGTCCACCCACATTCCTTTGTACCACGGTGAGAGTATGAATTTCTACGTCCAAGGTCCAAGGTCGGCTAGTATGAATTCAGGATTAGCTTAATCGCTTAACCTTTTGCACATGATTTGTCTAAACATGCAGAAGTCTATAGGAGGAGACCTAAACATCTAAGTTGACCTCCCACTGATCACCTTTATTAGTTCAGCATTTCCTGAAGCAATTGCGTCTTACTCGAGGCTTCCTTTTCCTCTTTTCAAAAGGCTAATTGAGAATAATTATTTTACCTGATAGCCGGTTTACTATCCAGCTGGTCAAAGCTGTCATTAAGAGCTCCCTCGACTGCTTCCAGACTATCAATAGTGACGGTCAGCTCTTTCACTGCGGAAGCTTTCTGTTAAAAAATAGTAATTTCAATAAAGCCAGGCAAGCAGTTGTTTTTCAACTGTTTGATTCTTGGGTCATCATTATTTCTGGTGTTGTGGTCTGGCCTTGTCTCACGGTTGATGCTACGCATAGGATTAACCTCACTGCACCTTTCCCCCTTGGGCAGAACTCTCAAAAAAATTATTATGAACTATGAATGTAAGAAGCCAGAGAAATGATCTTGACCGATACATGTTGCACTTCCCCAAGCAAGTGAAAGAGAACTATACATGTGTGGCAGCCATGTGGTTAACGATTCAGACAGAGATCACATACCCGCTCCTTAGCCTTGTTTCCCTCCAGGTAATTGTAAAGCTCTGTTAAGTACATGATTATTAGCTTCTTGTCGGGGTTTTCAACATCAATATCTGTGAAGGAGGCAAACGCATCAATGGTCACTTGCTGCTTGCCAAACCCATCCGTTTCCTGATATCCCTTTGTCCTTTTATTCTTACCAGCAGAACACATCGTACGACAAAACCAATTTCATTGAGGAGGCAGTACCGTGAATGTACTTTAAGGCTAAAATTTTGTACATCACTGGATCAGGAATCGCTCTCGTTAAGGGGCAGAGGCAAAACAATGATATATATTGAGCTAAGGATAGGACATAACTAATGCTTCCAGTGCAAATCTTATTCCAGTATTCTTTCAACATAAAAAGAAACAAATGAACAAACCTGAAGACTCAAGGTAGCGGGGAACTCCGAAGTGCTTCTCTGCCATTTTAAAGGAATTATCCAGCCTCGCCCGAACTGATGATTTTTGCTGGGCATCAAAGTCAAACAATTCAGGTCTGCAAAAACGTTGCAACTTTACTTTTTTTAAAGATTTAAGTGAAAAGTACTAGACAATTCCTTCCTTTTTTATAAACACATTAACTCATGAATATCAGCTACAGTATTGGCCTCTATCCTCAACGATGATTCCGTGGATGATGAAAGGAAAGTAATTCCCGCGTAGACTCTGTGACCCACTTCCGCAGTATCATTTCACTATGCCAGCGGTTACTCCACATTATTAATATTCAAGTTCATGTACTGAACAAGAGCAGTTAACACTGTTACGTAGGTTATTTCTTCGGTTTACTTGCGGTTAGCGCGGTAACTGTTTGCTTGCGGCTAGTTTCACTCCATTTTTGCTTGGGGTTAGCTTTCATTTGTATGTCAGCGTAACTCTATATTAATTCATAGTACTGTCTGGTAGCCAGCAGCAGTGTGGTACAGTGGTTAGATAGGCCACGTTGGCCCACGGTTGGATGTCCAGACCACGCATAGTTTCTTACTTCTTTCTCGTCTTAAAAAGTTGTAAGACTTTGAATTCTAGTTGAAGAGGAAGGGGGTCACATAGTCAACATGGAAATTTGCTACCCGATGAAGAAGAGCTTAACCGTAAACATCAGACAGAGATTTCTCAAGGTCTTTTCCATCTCTGTATCGAGTAAAGAATGTTAATTACAGGCTGTCAATATTTAAACAATTTAAACTATAATTGGGGATGCAAGTAAGGAATTTCACATGGGTCATGCATTTAAAATTTGTTGTTTATTTTCTCGTGAACTTAAAATAACATTTTTGGAGGCAGCACATGCAATTCAGGCGAAATTCGAACGAAGTCATGCATTCTATCGCCGATTTCATACCTGTACGAGTGGATGAGAGCGTTGAAAGCCAGGCCATTTCTCCAGCTCGAAGTAAAGTCTGAAATTGTGACATAATCTTCGTACCTAAAATGAAAAATGAAAAGCAAGCACGTCTAATACCGCTAAAAAGAAACCGTCTGCATAATGGAATTGAATTTGCGGCGTACTCACCCTTTCAGTCGTTCCTTACACCAATCAAGTAGTTTCTTCTCGACGTTGAATGATTTGGCCGTTTCCTCTGTTACTGTTTCCTGCATTACCTCTTGGACCTGTCATTGAGTAAAAATTAAAATATTGCTTCACCCAATCAATCACAGTAACAATACAAGTAACAACAGAAGATGCTTCTAGGTTTGCTTTTCTATTTGGACAATGTGATTTAGAAAATCTAATCCTGAAGTTCGTTTTAAATGTGCCACTTACTTGGAATCGGAGAATGATGCTCCACATCAGCCCTAGGATTGCACGAGGCTTTCCATCCACGATGTCGAATCCATTGATACCCACCAGTTTTACCTTGAAAAAGGATTGTAAACTCGTTTTTTGATGCATTGATAAAGTCTGCTGTATAACGTTTTATTGAGAGCGCAATTTTCAGCTACCACGATTGAAGAGGCTCCCCTCAATGCAATTATTTAATTTGTCCCGAGTTGCAATTTCAAAAACCAGTTGAATCAGTCTCAAGCCCCACTCCATATGATATCTAAGGTTTAACTGCAAAACGGCTGCCCGCCCTTTATCCATACCCCTCCGACCCTCCTCCCACACCTCCCCGCCCCCCGAAAAACGTACACTACAAGATATACCTTGTGTTTCTCGAGTAAATCCATAGCTTGTTCAACATTGTTCAGCTTATGAACACGCATGTTTCCTTTTTCCTTTTTCTAGAAAAATAAAGCAGAACAACAGCGTGAGAACTGAATAGAACTATATGAGGATTTGAGTAGAGTTTAACTGAAAGTCGAGAATTGGTAAAAATTGTAACTGTCAAGTAACCTTTGAGACATTTTTAACTATATAATTGTCGAGATCTGACATCTGCAAAATTCTGTGATAGTTTAGAGATGGGCTTTAATTTTAATTAATGGCTGAGAATATCACCTCCACTCAGGCCTCTTATATCATTAAAAGTTTATTCCCCTCCCTATTTTAAGCCTACTAATCTAAACGTATCACGTCGATTTGTGTGCATAGTATGACGAAATTTGCTATTTTTCTAAGACGGGTTGCCAGGGGATGGCAATTTTATCCGGACCCCCTAACAGATCTCTATTAAACTAGTATTTTTTGTTGTTGTTGTTTTTGCACCGGCATTATCGCACATCACTTTTACACCAATTGATCAGTATTTTTTCTGAATGAAACGCACGTAGCATTTCGCCTCTAAATCAGAGATATAAGGCATGTTCAAAAACGCAGTTCTTTGGGGTATCATCAAATGGTCTATCGCATCTATTCGTAAAGTAGTGATAATTTCCCTCAAAACACTTTCCACAGTGTCACTGAACCAAAGTTTAAATTCCCTTCCACCACCCAGCCTCCACCCCGACCCAAGAAAATAAATTCTTATAGTGACATTTCAAACGACTTTTCTTCTTTAAAGATTATTCATTTTGAAAATTCAAAATAAAGGCTAGATAGTGTTTTAATCAAATGGGTTAATCGTAATATTTACCAAGGGACAATTCAAAAGACATTCCAGCAGGTTCAACAACATTTTCCCGTCCATCAAGTCAATAACGATGTCTTTTATTTCAAATGGAGGGTCATGCTATGAGGAAAAAAAATATACGCAAGTCTTTGTAAATAATATTTTTTTAAAAAAATCCAGTTGTTAATAAGATAGATATCGTATTTTGTTATTAAGAAAACCCAGAATTCAAGTTTATCACAGTAAGATTGACAATTCAGCAAACGCGGCGTCCAAGAAAACTGATTCAGCAATATTGTTAACAAATGAATGTAATCATAAAAATTTCAATTTCCTCGATTTTGTTTGGTTTAAAAAAACTCCCATTTTCCACTACCAGAGTTAACTTGCCAAGTTATTATCGGACAGTTTCTTTTTGGGCAGTTTGTTATCGGACATGTACAGATAAATAAGCCAACCACATTCAAAGTTGTAGCTCAAATCAACAAATCACAACCTTGGTTTCAATCGCCAAAAGAATTTACGTCCCCTTTGTCAGTCTTTTACTATGTAATGCAAATTTTCTCATTCTTTTATAACTTGGCTATTCTTCTTTACTCGGAAATTGTAATTTTTATGTTTAATTATAATAATAATGTCCGGTCGTCTGATTTTGTCATGACTCAGATGAATACAGACCGAATTGGACTCCACTCAATCCTGTTACCATTACAGAATAAAAGCCTGACGTCTTACTCAAAGTCCTGACCAAACGGACTCGCAAGTAGACCCAAGTTGAAAACTTGGGTCTACTTGCTACTCCGTTTTGGCCAGACCTTGTGTGCTCTTGCGTTGACTTGCGCTCACTTTGGTCGAAATCAAAGTTGCACGCAAGTCAAAGCAAGCTTTCAACCGTTTGGCCACACATCTCAAGTCAACGTAAGTTGAGTGACGTCCATTAACTTGTTGTAAACCAATGAAATAGAGGATACACTGCCTTAAAATGTTTTTTTTTTTTTTTTTTGAGCGACTTGCGTGTACTTGCGAGGAATCTTGCGAGTCCGTTTGGCCACTCAACGCAAGTCAAAACGCAAGTTCAACTTGCGTTCACCTGCGACTTCTTGGCGGTCCGTTTGGCCAGGGCTTTAAGCTAAGGCATGCCAGAATGTTCGTCTTTAAAGTAAGCGGAAATTTATCAATACCTGTGCAAGCTTTGTATTCACCCATTTGGTAAATGTTTTCCTGTGTAAGGTTTCTCTCTCGCCTGGAAAAAAATCACATAATATTTCGATTAATAGAAACCGCACTCTTAGTCCTCACTTGTTCTTTGAATTGTTTGTTTACTTCCAGGACATTTTGTTTTCTTTGTCTGTGTGAACGAGTACAAGTATTGTTTCATTTGTATTGTTTGATTTTCCCTTGTTTGGTGGCGAAAGATTAGCTGCAAGTTGAAATAAACTTCTTCTTGTGATTGTTATTCAACCTTTACCGCGTTGTTACCTTCTTATCTGAACTCTTTCCTCTGCGGTTTTGTTATTTTTATCTCTCAATCAGTAGAATTCTTCGAATATTTATGTCATAATTGTCTCAATGACAAAGAAACAAATGATAGTGTTGTGAAGTGCCTTTTGTCATGAATGCAAAATTTGAAATGTACGTTGGCAAGAAATGAATTTAATATTTATTAACACTGAGTACTGTTAAGTTCTCTCTCTGATGATTACTCATAAACGAATGTTTTTCAATGTTGTCATTTTGCTCAAAGAGACATTGCTTAGATATTGACAGAACGGGATTTGAGACTGAGCCGAATATTGTATCTATTGTGTCTTCGAATGCCTTTAGCCCACCAGTTTTACCTCTTCATGACAGCTTAAAAAACTAAACGTGGCATTTTAAACTTTATTTTATATTTTTTATACTTTAAAATCATTTGCTAGACATAACTTTTGAGTAATATCTTTTTCTTTGAATCAATCAAACAAAAATGCTAATATTAGAATTGTTGTTGAATTCGTTGCACTCCACTACACAAAACTTCAGGTCGCTTTAATTATTCGAGACTTAACTCAGGGCATATTTATCTCAACTCATCAAAAATGCATGCTTTTAAAGGAAAAACATAAAGCTTCTATTAAAATCACTTATGTATTAATAAGCTTGTTTCTTTATGTTAACATAGCTGTGAAGTAAATTCCACGCATATCTGAAAAAGTGAAGGCAAAGCAAAAAGAAATTTGCTTTTTTTTCTGTTTATAGTGTGTTTGGGTCACGTTTTTTCCTAAGCAAACTATGATCAAACTTTGTTTCCGTTCAAATCCTGTCAAATATTTCGAAATAGAGAAGAGCGGCAAAGTAATAAATGTCAAGTACCTTGGACTGATCAACACGAGTGTTTTAATATAGTGTGTAGGCTTTTAAAGTATTCCTGCTTTCAGAACCTCTTCCCTCCTTCTCGAATGTAGGCAAATGTGGGCCTTGCCAGAATCGACCTTCCGCTACCGAAATTCATTGATATAATATATCAAACTGAACGAGAATTTGTGGAATCAATTACAATTTACAGGGTACCTGAAGCTCGTATTATGCAAAGTTGACGATTGTTTACCACTGGTAGAATGACGGGCTTTAAACTAGATTAGACTGACTAAAGACATGAACCCGCAACCCCGACTGTTTTTGCTCATGCATTCGTGAATCAACTTCAGAAAACTTCGTCCGGTAAAATATTTAACTCGCCTTGGCCACATCGAGTTACTACAATGCCCGCAATGCCCGCAATCGCGGGTATCAAAACCCACACTGCGTAATTATAATCGAAGAGAATTTGATCATTCGAGCATTTGGTACAAGCATAGCCATGGTTAAGCCTTCGAAGGAGAAATGAGTCCCAAATTTGTCATACCTGTACGATCTTGTATTTTTTTCTTCAGTTTAATGGAGTTCTGGCGAGCAGCCTCTGCTTCACGGTCTCCCATGCTTAAAGTAGCTCTCACTTCGTCAAGATTACTGCTCGTCTACACTTAATTAACAGTTGACTGCTCAATTCAGGGTAGATATGCAAATGTATAGTCTAACTACTTAGCCACTAGTCGACAATGGCACCGCAAGGTCAACTTAATTTGAATACAAATACTGATTCGTAAAAATGCGTTTGCAGTATTCGTGAAATGTTGCATGCTTTCATGTCGTAATATGATAATAAAAAAGCATACTTCTCCATGATTTGAAAACAAGCAAAAAATTTTGGAACCATCCTTACAGTTGGCTTGGCGAGATGAAAGCTCGATTAATGCAAGAAATTCCATTTTGTTTTATTATTCACACAAAATTTGTGGGCACGAAATGTATGATCGTGTTTAACAAAATTGATTGTGATCATCACGTTTCGTGTGAGTGTGCCCACGCATTTACTAGTCAGACAAAACAGCTGGCCCACTGGGATGTTTATTTTTTGGAAATTTTAATATAATAGCTGGACTCGAAGAATAGAATAAGAACAGCACTAATCACGGAAAACCAATTCAAGGTATAAAAATTCACCAATGAGCAAAGAATAACGAGCTTATGTGTAAATAAAACAATATTTAGTTAATAAATTTTGTCCATACCAAAAAATACAAACACGGCATTCACAATGGTACACTTGCAATGTTAGTACTGGAACAATAACTATGACAAAACTGAAAATGCTCAAAGGAGATTTTACGAATAAGAATCACTAAGTAAGGGATCTTTGTTGTTCTGTGATAGCCGTTCTCATATGTAAATATGTGGTTTTATGTTAAATTTGAATGATCGTTATTAGTTTTGCCCAGAGCTTAGTTATATAGCTAGCCTGAGTTCAAAACTGAAACTTAAATTCTAAGCTAAATTAGGAACGATGTCGACTGAATCATGTCAGAGATTTTTCATTGGTGGTTAAAACTAGAAATAGTCTCTGAGCTGCGCTAGTTTGTTCGTATACCTTTTACGTTCCGCTCGTGACTGAAAGCGAGAAAAATAACAAATTGGAAAGGAGAATAAAGAACGGAGAGGGCGGGAAAATGCAATGAGAAAAGAAAAATACAAATTATTACATTTCTTCCGCTCCACGCTAACATAATTGTAAATAAAACGAAGAAAAGTAGAGAACTTGCTTGTTGAAGCCATGGTTATTTTGTCGGTATTTGACGGCCATATAACTTAGTTCAATATTCGCGTTTTTTGCACTTTCCCACAGAAAAGGTCAAGCAGTCAGTGCCGCGACAGGTTTGCGACAAATAAACACGCCTTTGAGTTGATCAAGCTGACAGGCAATGGGCGTCACATTATTCGACTCTTTTAACGTTCTGGAAAAATTTTGAGCACCTGAACAGCCAAGCTATAAGCTAAGCGACCTTGAACAACTTCTAGGTGGGTCCGCAGATCTGGCTATTGTGTTGTAGCTTTAACTTAATTATGCACCAGCATGATATGACAGAAGACTCGCTATTGATGCTGTTATTAACTGGATTCATGGACAAAAAAAACTAACATTTGAATTTTGATATTTATTACATGAGCTATGTTCATCGTTGATCAACTTGTGTCGACCTTTTTTGTTAACATTATCTCTTTTTTTATGCCTTACGGAGGTAATACGTTCGCACGAGAAGCGTTGATTCGAATTAATCTTTTTGATATTTTCGGGATGCTCTCCTGTTTCCACCTGACCCTATAAACAATTTGAAATTAAAAAATAGTGTAACAGTATAAACACAGCAACACATATGCACAATACAGACTGGCCAGAAACATCCGGAATTCTTCTTTAAATCTACACTCTGGAGGCTGCAAAAATGGGTTATTCCTGATAATTGTATCCAATTTTGTTCAAAATATAGCAGGTTTGGTTCTTTTTGATGTATAAATTATACGAGCGATTTTGTTTATTTTTTGAACAATATTATATTTTTATACATATTTTTCAACAATGTCTCGGCATAAAACACGTAAGAACAAAGCTGCATAAACACTAGTGAATATTATAGCCTTGTTTAATTCCAGCTGACACTTCTTTTCACTTCACTTAAACATTGTAGAAACCACAAACCGAAAATTCTCTTATCATCTAGCACTCTTCAGACACGCGTTGGCTGACCTGACACAGAGTAGCGCATTCACGTGAGACTTTACAAATGAGAAATATCTGAACTTTCCTGGATCACTAGCGAAACATGCCCACTAGCTTCTCTTAAACAAAATCTGTATTATTAAAATTATATAACTTTAACTGATTCCACACCACATTGTTGATGCTCGCATTTAGCGTGATTTTCCTTGTGGGTTTAAGTTTGGGGTCGTTTGTGCAACAGAGAATGACAATGTGTACTAATTTCTGATACTAATTATTTCCAGAAGATCTGTGTACTTACTGGCTAAGAACGCGAATTGTTGTGTGTGACGCCGAGCAATATTGATTTCCCTGGCGGCTTTCTGGAACTTTTTTACAGCAGGCTTTGAATTACCAACCGGTGTTTTACCTTCCATCTTCAAATTTACACAGGGCGCACCGTAATAGCGAGGTCAGAAAGACGCACTTGTCTTTCGGTAGTATTTTAATTCCCTGTGGACACGAATTTATGCACAGACGCGTGGACGCGTAATTTTAAAAGGGAAATGATAATGTCATATTTGCAGCAGTGACCCGTTCTCTAGAAACCGTTAATATTTGCATACGAAAGACAGTAATTCTTCATACGGAATATTATGTTACTTTAGAAAATTTGGTGTACATCGATCAAAAAAAAATTATTTGCACGTGTTACGTACACTGAGTTGAGACAAGGTCTATGCAATATATATTTCCTTGTTCCTGGCGAGCTTCAGCTGTAGCACTAGTTGGCACTAGTGGCTTGCAGTGAGATTTTAGAAAGGAGCCGTGGCAACTTAAGTTCAAACGAAACAACAGCGCAAACACTATACTCATTGATTTGACATCAAATTGAGTTTGACGCCATGTTTGAAATTTTGGTGTCAACTTTTTCGCCGTCTCCGATTTCGTAGATAAAATATATCAGCCGTTAAGCGTTCCCTGCGTTCCTCCTTCTATTTTACAAAAAAGATTCATTCGTACACATAAATATGAAGAAAAGGTTGTTTTAATGGCTTGTACTCAATGAATTTGTATCTATTAACATAGTGATTTAGTAATATACTTCCGGTCAAGCAGTAATCTCACGTGACAAAATTTTTCATTTCCAATGAATACGGTCAAATTCCATACACACACGTTGCACAGCTCGCCGAATTCGTCGCAGTTAAAGCCTTTAAAAGATTTTTGTTCTTAGTTTAGACGACTGTTAATGTGAAAAATCATATGTTGACGGAATACTGTAAATTTTTCTTGATCCTGAAAATTTCATTTCTTCGTCGCACGAAGAGAAGATACTACTGACATGTATGGATATTGGTTTTGTCACGATCAATCAATAAGAGCGTTGCTTTCACTCACAAGGTCCTGCGCCCATTATTGTCATCGGAATTAATATTTAAAAAAATATAATGATAATAAAGAAACAGAAAATAACATACGTAAAAAAAAACGTACTCTCTATCTTTGTGTTTCGTTAAACTGGTTGTCATACCACCGACTTAATTCAGGTGGCCACTCATCAGTGCTTACAAAAATAAATAAAAAACTGAGATGTTTTAAATTTGGATGTCTTATTCTCAGGAGATATCTCTCACGAGTGCAGTGCAGTAAAGGTTTGATAAGCACCAATTTTGTGGAATTTAGTTTTCTCGATAGCGGAAAAAAAAGAAAAAAAACGAAAATTGTATGGCTCTAGAAAATTAACGCAGCGCCCAGTATTGCAAAAATTAAACGCTACCTTACAAAAGTTAAACATGTTGTTTATTTTCTTGTTGCATTTATCAATCTTTTGTGTCGATAGTCCTGTCTTCCGAACCATCCATCAGATAAAACGCCTACTGCAAATGCTGACCTTTGTAGCAAAACGTAGTGCTTTATCGCAAACTGACATCCAAACCTAATTTGGCTCAACATACCTTGAATTAAGATCTATATATAGTAGTGATTCGGTTATTTAAGAGGGTTCAGAAATTTTTTTTCCAAGATAGAATCCTTTTGGAAGGATTTCCTGTCAAAACGAAAAACTTAGGTCTTGCGAAATTTGCCTCTATACTTTTGTCAAATACTGAGTTTTGGGTAACGTTATCTAAAATAAAGTTAGTATAGCCATTCTAAGCATCAGCTAGTTGTTTTAACCAAACTTTTGAAACGGTTAAAAAGAAAAAAAAAGAATATTCTGTTACTGCGTCATCGTCGATGGATGGTGCCTGGGATGATCTTTATAAAGGCGAACATTGTCCTCTTTCTTTGCATCTTAAATATGATTAAAAATATATGTATATTACTTACCGCCGGACTGATTTTCTAGAACTGTTCGATCGTAACTCGTAACTTTCGTGATTTTCTGAACTCGAACAACACGTGTATGATTGTTATCTATTTTTATAGATGCCATCTTTAGGAA
This sequence comes from Platygyra sinensis, assembly GCA_019787425.1. NCBI lineage: Eukaryota > Metazoa > Cnidaria > Anthozoa > Scleractinia > Merulinidae > Platygyra > Platygyra sinensis. The sequence goes on along the minus strand of JAHPZR010017953.1, from coordinate 18,193 downwards.
CAAGACAGTGAAATGGGTATTGGATAGTGCATGCTAAGTGCATTTAACTCGCCTTCAGTTCGACATATGTACGACACATGATCATTATAATAATAGCCCCATATTTGTGAGAGCCAATCGTTCTCTGGAGACCGTTAACCCTTTCACACCCCAGTTTTAAGTGTCAATTCTCCTCACTGATTTCATCACAACTCTTTACAAAAACATTTCGGCACAAACAAGGCACGGTGGAATTTAAAAAATTTTCCCTATCCTTTGCTGACGTTTTTAATGAGCGAAAAAAGAATCGTACGGGAAAGTAACTTGTTTCTTTCTGTCTTCCGGTACTAGAAATTGATTTGCATCTGATAAAAAGATAAATGGATTTTTTTGTTTTCTGACGCTTTTCTATTCATCATCTTTTTGCTTTTGTGGGTGTCACCCCTTCCCGCCCTACTCTTTTACTCCGTTACTTTAAAAACATTTCGTAATACAGTAAAAACCCGCGTATTAGAACCTGGGTTTTAAGAACCTGTTAGGCTAAAATGTTCATTTTAAGCCCCCTCCACATAAGAACCTATTTAGGCTAAAATTTCAAGTTAGGTTCTTATCAGTGGGGTTGCTGTAAAATTGTATAGGTAGAAACTGCTGAATTACTGAGATTATCATCTATTTAAAAGTAACTTGACATAACTTTTTTTCTTTCAAGCTTAA